>AWOL01S0015983.1:136882-161951 GCA_000715115.1 Nicotiana otophora | reverse complement strand
GGTCTGAACCTAGGGTCCAAACTTAGCTGATGCGTCGTTATGTCCGGCGGGATCCCTGTTATACCTNCATTTTTTAGCCCGAAAGGCATCACATTATAACAATACGTTCCATATTTGGTGACAAATGAGGTTTTTTCCTGGTCCTACGGGTTCATCTGTATTTAATTATACCCGGAATAGGCATCGAGAAAAGTGAGAATCTCGTGGCCGGCCGTGGCATTGATCATGCGATTGATGTTGGGCAACGGAAAAGAATCTTTGGGGCATGCTTTGTTCAAACTCTTATAGTCCACACACATTCTATGTTTGTCCCCCTTTTTAGGGACTACAACTACGGTGGCCAACCATTCAGGATATTTTACCTCCCAAATGGATCCTACTTTGAGAAGTTTGGTTACCTCGTCCTTTATGAAGGCGTACTTTCTGTCGGACTGGGGTTTTCTTTTTTGCTTCACCGGTCTGAACCTAGGGTCCAAACTTAGCTGATGCGTCGTTATGTCCGGCGGGATCCCTGTTATACCTAATGGGACCAGGCAAAACAATCGATGTTATTGATAAGAAATTGAACGAGTTTCTTCCTGAGTTTAGGGCTCAACCCCGTTCCCAAGTATACCTTTCGCTCGGGCCGGCGCTCGATCAATATGACTTGCTCTAGCTCCTCGATCGTCGATTTTATGGCGTCGGAGTCATCGGGAATTACGAAAGATCGAGGGACCCTTTGGTCTCCACCCTCTTCGATTTCCTGGTTGTTTGGCTGGGTTGAAGCCGATGTCTCTGATTGCTATTTGGTGTCCCATTCTCCTTCCGGGCCCGATCTTTTTATCGGTAAAAGTAAGGACATTGGTTTGGCTTCGTCGACGGCGAACATTTCTTTTGCGGCTGGTTGTTCTCCGTACACCGTTTTGACATCTCCCGACGTCGTAAATTTGAGGACCTGGTGTAGGGTCGAAGGCACAACTCTCATGTTGTGGATCCATGGCCTTCCGAAAAGGGCGTTATACCTCATATCGCCTTCGATCACGTGAAACGTTATTTCCTGGACGGTTCCGACCACGTTTATTGGTAAGACTATCTCTCCTTTGGTGGTTTCGCATGCCATATTGAACCCGTTTAGGACCAGAGTTGCAGGTACGATCTGATCCTACAGGCCGAGTTGCTCTACTACCTTCAATCGAATGATGTTCGCCGAGCTACCTGGATCGATTAACACACGCTTAATTTTAGTTTTATTTACGAGTACGGATATTACCAGCGCATCGTTGTGGGGTTGGATGAACCCCTCTGCATCTTCATCACCAAAGGACAGAGTCCCCATGGGTGCGTAATCTTGAGTCCGAGATCGCTTTTCCCTCAACATCGACGTTTTAGTGCGTTTAAGCATTGGTCCTCGGGGGGTATCGATGTCGCCGATGATCATGTGGATAACGTGCTGTGGTTCTTCTTGCTCGTTTTACTTGCAGAAATCCCTACTTCTAAAATGGCTTTTTGCCCAATCGCTCAGAAACTCCCGAAGATGCCCTTTGTTAAATAGGCGAGCTATTTCCTCTCTCAGTTGCTTGCAATCTTCCGTTCTGTGGCCATGGGTACCATGATATTCGCACGTTTGATTGGGATTTCTTCGGGCAGGATCGGTCTACATTGGTCGAGGCCATTTAGTGTCTTCGATGCGTCCGATGGCCGATACGAGGGCGGATGCACAACCGCTGAAGTTATATTCTGATAATCGAGGTGCGTCTATAGGCTCGGCATATTTATCGAAGCCGCCCTTACTCATAAGCCCCCGAGAATTTTGTCCCCGATCAATTCTTTGATTGTTCTGAACTGCGTTGCATGTTGAACCATTGCTTACTCGATCGGCGAAGTACGGTCGATATCGGTCTCTGTTCGACCTTTGTTCTCTGTCGATCTGCTTTTGATTAATAACTATCTTGTTCTGATGAACAGATCTGTATGGGGGCCCCGACTGATCATCCTCGACCCTAATATTTTATTGATATCGGTTGTGCACATCTGCCCAAGTTACCGCTGGATACTCGATAAAATTTTGTTTCAGCCGATGTGATGCTGTTAAACTTAGCTCGTTCAACCCTTGGGTGAAAGATTGTACGGCCCAGTCGTCTGTGACTGGGGGTAATTCCATGCGTTCCATTTGAAACCGGGATACGAATTCCCTCAGCATTTCTCCCTGCCTTTGCTTTACTTTGAAGAGGTCTGATTTTCTCGTTGCAACCTTTATGGCACCAGCATGCATTTTTATGAACGAATCTGCTAACATGGCAAAAGAATCGATGGAATTCGGTGGTAAATTGTGGTACCAAATCATAGCTCCTTTCGAGAGGGTCTCCCCGAACTTGTTTAACAGCACGGATTCGATCTCATCGTCTTCCAAATCATTGCCTTTTATGGCACATGTGTAAGAGGTGACATGTTTGTTAGGATCGGTCGTACCGTTATATTTGGAAATTTCGGGCATACGAAATTTTTTGGGGATTGTCTTCGGTGCCGCACTCGACGGAAAAGGCTTTTGTATGAATGTTTTCGAATCAAGCCCTTTTATCATTGGTGGAGCCCCTGGGATTTGGTCGACCTTGGCATTGTACGTTTCCACCCTCTTGTCGTTTGCTTCGACTCGTTTTGTGAGTTATTCAAGCAATTCAGTAATTCCGGGAGTAGTCCCTGATTCCTGCTCGTTAGAATTCACTATGGCAGGCTCTGTTCTGGGGTGATTTCTCGAAGTGGATTGGAAACCGGCCTGCTATGTGCACGAGTTTGGCTCTGTAGCTGAGCTATCACTACTTGTTGGGCTTGCAACATTTCGAAGATCATGCGTAAGCTTGCCCCGATTTCTCCTGGGCTTTGGGTGTCTTGGGTTATGGATCGAACACCGCCCTGAATGCTTCTTTCTGGTTCGGAATGCTGGCTTGCTTCCAAAGTAATTTGTGAATTGACATCCAGTGGTATTTCGGCTCGAATCTCGGGTGCTTGGATTCGAACCTCGGGTGGTGCCAAGTTGTTGGTTTCATCTTGAAGGCCGGCTTCATAATCGGTCGGTGAAGCCATTCGGTCGGTTGCTATTCGTAGTCGACCCTGAATTGAAGATGTTTTCGAAAATGAGTGACCACTGTTATCCTCGGCCCCACGGTGGGCGCCAAACTGTTTACCCGAAAAATGGATAGAGTTGAATTTATACGCAGTTCCGAAGATATGTGGTGCAACTTAATACAAAATGCAAGGATAAATAAAATGTGAATATATACTGGGGAGAATGTAATCTAGACAAAGCAATCAAGAATAGTGAACCTTAGGATTTAACAAATAGAATCAATCTGAAATAACCACTCTTTCTTGTAAAGGAAATAATACTTTCATTATAATGTAAATCTCAGAAAAAGATGTCCCCCACAGAAATGATAACCAAGCCCTTTTATAGTGAAGGGGTTTGGCTCCAAGCATAATAAAAATAAACATTCAGTGGGAGACCCATGATAAATTATCTTTTCCATAATTTCTGCTAAGATTCCCTCTAGTGAGATTACAACAGCTTTTGTCTGCGAGATCGATCTTGCTTAGAATCCTCGATTTTGGTTCGAGCTTGATTCGGCTCGAACTTGTGATCTTGGTTCGAGCCCGATAATGGTTCGAGCCCTCGAATTGATTCCAGGTCGATGTAGGTTGGTTTTTGGATTATCAGTACGATAGATCTACTCGCGTCATGGTTCGATCTTTGTTCGAGTTTGATTATGATATCGATCTCAACACGGACCGGCCTCCCCGGGTTCTAGGTTAGTTCGTGCTCCCTTCGGGACCTTACTTCGATATACCACCCTTCGAACCATACCGGACACGTCAAGGCTATAATCTATTTCGACCGTACACAGAAAGATTTTAGTATTTTTATTAGGTCTTTTCTGATATTAAAAAAAAAAGGAACTTGGTGTCCCCTTCCCTCACTGCACCTTCAAAAAGAAAAAGAAAAACAATATACATTTTGTTAAAGGAATCTTGGTAAAAAGTTGAAGTTATTTGTATTCTACTTACTCTAGTGCGGGGTCAAAGCCACATTGTTATATCATATTTCGTCGAAAAATTACATTGTATATATAAGTAAAATATTATGTTTTAAAGATAAAATAACATATATTGAACACTCTTTGTCGGAAAATTATTCTTACTTCTTTCAAATTTAAACACCGTTTAAAAATTCTTGGCTTCACCACATCTCAAGCGAGACTTTAACACTCTCAAGTCTCATCACACTATTACTTATTTCAATTCTTCATGCCTAAAAAGAAAAAAGATGATATAAAAAATTTATTAAGCGTCTGCCCGAAGAAGTGTTTTCAGAAAACTTTTCACAATTACTATTTCAGTATACTTTTCTAGAAAGTTTTTTGTTAAAGAGGTTTCGTGGAGCGAACGGCACCTACATATGCTAAGCCAAAGGGGCTACGTCACCGTCAAGCCAATAAGTAACTTCCACGTCGCTATCATATATAGAAATTAAATCTTAATAATTTTCCTCCGTTTCGGTTGGTAACATACCGTAATAGGTTTCTTATCATATTTTTTAGTAAATTAATCCGCATCTGATATACGGGATTATGCATAGTTATCTAAGTGACCTCACACTGCCAAAAGTTTTTGTCGTTGCCCTTAATAATTAAACTCATCTTAATATTGCTCTAAAAATGTGGAGTTATATCTCATATAAATAATTACTTAGATATATAGTTGAGTCGTGTGAATTGAAACAAGAGCTCAAGAGTCAGAGTGGCCCAAAAACTAAATCATTTTATAGGACTAATGTGTGACAAACATAAAATAACTAACTCATGTATAAGTTATATATGTGTATACTGTCAAAATCGGTTTCGACCTTCGTATGATTAGTCAAGATTGGAACATAATGGACTGAAAGTCATCTTCATAATATCGGGATGAAATCTGAAGCCAGGTTACCGAGCTCAAATTTCTAGGACCGATCGAATGCCGAGCTCGAACTCATTACCGAGCTCGAGTCCAAATCGAACTATGATGTGAGGCGGTGTCATCGAGCCTAAGAGCCAGAGACCGACCAATATCGAGCCCGAATCGATATCGAGCCTCGAGTTAATATCGAGCTCTAAATCTAGAAATCGACCAATACCAAATCCAATCAAGATCGAGCCAAGAGACAAGAGCCGTTACGGCCGTACTGAGGGAGAGAATCTCGGCGAGAATTAGGAAAAAGCTAATCTATTATGTTTTCCCCACTTTGTATTTTTAATTATATCTAAAGTAGGATCCATCCACTATAAGAGAGATGGCTATTATTTCTATAAGTGGATGGAAAAAATTAAGGCATTGATAAACTCTCATATTATTGATATTCACATAGAAAGACATATTGATATTCATATAGAGATTATCCTTTTTTGGGTTTTGTATATTTCGTCCTGCTTGTTCATAAACCGCTTTCTACTCAGTTTGGTTTATATTTCATTCTTTAAACAGTCAATATTTTACTACTTACTTTTCGATTTGTGCCAAGTATACCACGTATCCTTAGAACTACATATAAATTCAACTCTATCCGTTTTTCGGGTAAACAGTTTGACGTCCACCGTGGGGCTAAGGATAACAGTTGTTATTTGGTACGAATCTCTCCAAAACACACCATTTTACACTTGCACTTGGAAGTATCTTTGATTTCAGGTTGAAAATAACGAATCCTCAATTAATGGCCCTACCTATTGACAACGAAGCTGGCATTCAAGATGAGAACAATAAATTAACCCCCGAGGGTGGAAGGCCACTCGTCAATCCCGTTGGAGCTCGAGTCGAAGAGCCAATAGACGCTAATTCACATGCGGCCATCGAGGCGAATCAACGTTCCGACCCTGAAAATAGCATTCATGGTGGAACTCGGTTTGCAACTCGAAATACCCAAAATGCTGAGGAAAACGCAATCAGCTTGCGTATGATTTTCGACATGTTACAAGCTCAACAAGTAGCAATAGCTCAGTTGTAGAGCCAAATCCAGGCACCGACCAGACTCGAGCCCAGTCCATCCCAAGAAATCACCCACAAAACGGGACCAGCTATAGTAAGGTCAAATGAGTAAGAATCGGGGACTAATCCCGAAATTGTTAAGATGTTCGAAGAACTGACGAAACGAATAGAGTCAAGAGAAAGGAGGATCGAAGCAAACGACAAAAAAGTGAAAACGTATAACTCCAGGGTTGATCAGATCCTAGGGGCACTGCCGATATTGAAGGGCTTAGATTCCAAAAAAATTGTACAAAAGCCTTTTCCCCTCGAGCGTGGCTCCTAAACCAATCGCAAAGAAGTTTCGCATGCCCGAAATTCCTAAATATAATGGAACAACCAATCCCAATGAACATGTTACCTCTTACACATGTGTCATTAAAGGGAACGATCTAGAGGACAATGAGATCGAATCTGTATTATTGAAAAAAATCGGTGAAAACCTGTCAAAGGGAGCAATGATATGATATCAGAATTTACCGTCTAACTCTATCGATTCTTCTGCTATGCTTGCAGATTCTTTTGTAAAAGCACACGCCAAAGCCATAAAGGTCGAGACCAAGAAGTCGGACATTTTTAAGTAAGACAGAAGGACAACGAGATGTTAAGAGAGTCTGTATCTCGTTTCCAAAAAGGAACGAATGGATTTACCACCGATCATTAATGATTGGGGTGTACAAGCTTTCACTCAAGGAGTAAACAAGCGGAGCTCGATGGCTTCACGGCAGTTGAAGCAGAATTTGATTGAGTACCCGGCTATTACTTGGGCCGATGTACACAATCGATATCATTCGAAGATCATAGTTGAAGACGACTAGTTGGGGTTTAGGTCCGTTATTAAAAGGGATATCGACCGAGAACCAAGGTCAAACAAGGATTGGTATCGGTCGTATAACGGAGATAGTAGGGGTAGCGAACCTTCAGGCAGCCACATACGAGGCGAAAAGAGAAATAATCCAGGCCAAGGGTCTCGGGGGCTGATGAATAGGAATGGGTTTGACAGGCATACCGGACCTAAGGAAGTACCATGGTTATCAGAGTATAACTTCAACATCGATGCATCCGCCATCGTGTCAGCTATCGGACGCATCAAAGATACTAAATTGCCTCGACCTCTGCAGACCGATCCTACCCAGAGGAATCCCAATCAAATGTGAATATCATGGCACTCATGGCCATAGAATGGAAGATTGCAGGCAACTGAGAGAGGAGGTGGCCCAGTTATTCAATAAAGGGCACCTTCGAGAATTTTTAAGTGACAGGGCCAAAAACCATCTCAAGAACAGGGATTTCAATAGACAAAACGAACAAGAAGAGCCACAACACATCATCCACATGATCATGGATGGGATCGATACCCCCAGGGGGCGATGCTTAAACACACTAAGATATCGATTGTAAGAGAAAAGCGATCTCGGACTCAGAATTACACCCCTGAAGGAACCTTATCCTTTAATAACGAAGACGTGGAAGGAATTATGCAACCACATAACGATGCACTGGTAATATTTGTACTTATGAATAAAACTCAAGTTAAACGTATGTTAATTGATCCAGGTAGTTCGGCCAACATCATTCGATCGAGGGTTGTAGAGCAACTCGGTCTACAGGACCAGGTCGTACCCGCAACCTTGGTACTAAATGGATTCATATGGCATGTGAAACTACTAAGGGCGAAATAATCCTACTAGTTCACGTGGCCGGGACCATCCAAGAAACAAAGTTACATGTGATCGAAGGCGATATGAGATACAACGCCTTGTTCGGAAGACCATGGATCTATAATATAAGGGTTGTACCCTCGACCCTCCACCAGGTTTTGAAGTTCCCAACGTCGGAGGGAATCAAAACAGTTTACGGGGAGCAACCAGCCACAAAAACAATATTTGTCATCGATGAAGTGATTCTGATATCATCATTATCATCAACAAAGGGATCTGTTTCGAAGGAGGAATGAAATACAAAATAGCAATCACAAATGTGAGCTTCGACCCAATTAAAGAATCAGAAGACTGACGAAGATGATGAACATGGGTTCCCTCGATCTTTCATAGTTCCCGATGATTCCGACGCTACCCAATCAACGGTCGAAGAAGTGGAGTAAGTCATACTAATCACATATCTGTCCGAACGAAAGGTATACCTGGGCATGAGGTTAGCTCCCGAGCTCAGGAGAAAGCTTATTCATTTTTTTATAGCTAACTTAGACTATTTTGCTTGGTCCTATCTTGACATGACAGGGGTCCCACCGGTAATCACCACTCATAAGCTAAGCTTGGACCCAAAGTTCCACCTGGTAAAACAAAAAAGAAGGCCCCAGTCCGAAGTCAAACATGCCTTCAACAAAGACGAGGTAACCAAACTTCTTAAAATAGGGTCTATTCGGGAAGTAAGATATCCTGAATGGCTAGCAAATATGGTGGTAGTCCCTAAAAAGGGGAACAAACTTAGAATGTGTATAGATTATAAAGACATGAATAAAGCATGCCCTAAGGCTTCTTTTCCTTTGCCTAATATCGATCGTATGATTGATGCCACAGCCGTCCACGAGACTCTTAGTTTTCTCGATGCCTATTCCGGGTACAACCAAATACAGATAAACCCAGAGGATCAGGAAAAGACCTCATTTATCACTAAGTACGGGACTTACTGTTATAAAGTAATGCCATTCGGCCTAAAAACTGCTGGCACAACTTATCAACGCCTAGTAAACAGAATGTTAGAAAAGCAAATAGGAAAATCAATGGAGGTTTATATTGATGACATGTTAGTTAAGTCCCTGCAAGCAGAGGACCATTTAAAGCATTTGTAAGAAACTTTCGACATACTAAGGGAGTACAATATGAAGCTCAATCCCGAAAAATGTACTTTCGGGATTGGCTCGGGCAAGTTTCTCGGTTTTATGGTGTCCAATCGAGGAATCAAGATTAACCCCGATAAAATCAAAGAAATCGAGGACATCACAGTGGTAGATAATGTAAAGGCCGTGCAAAGGCTAATGGGACGGATAGCCGCCCTGGGATGATTCATTTCCAAATCCTTGGATAGAAGCCACCGATTTTTCTCTTTGCTTAAAAAGAAAAGCAATTATTCATGGACTTCGGAATGTCAGCAGGCTTTGGAAGAGCTAAAACGGTATTTATTGATCCCTTCATTGCTTCATACCCCGAAGGCATACGAACAACTTTATCTGTATCTAGCTGTCTTAGAGATAGCGGTAAGTGGAGTCCTAATTCGAGAAGAACGAGGTACGCAATTTCCTATTTATTATGTCAGTCGAACTTTAGGTGAGGCCGAAACTAGACATCCACACTTAAAAATAATTAGTGCTTGCTTTAATAAGTGCATCTAGGAAACTAAAACCATATTTTCAGTGCCATATGATACATGTTGTAACAACTTATCTTCTACGAAATATTTTACACAAACCCGACCTTTCAAGTCGATTGGCCAAATGGGCCATAGCGATCGAAGGGTATGACATCGAGTATCGAGCTCGAACCGCTATCAAATCTCAAATCTTAGCGGACTTCGTAGCTGACTTTACGCCGTCCTTCACACCCGATATTGAAAAAGAATTACTGATAAAATCGGGTACCTTTTCGGGAGTCTGGACCTCTATACGGACGGTGCCTCGAACACAAAAGGGTCCGGACTGGGCATCGTACGGAAATCGCCCATAGGTAATGTAGTTAAACAGTCTATTAAAACTACAAAATTGAATAACAATGAGGCCAAGTATGAGGCCGTAATTGCAGGTCTTGAACTAGCTAGAAGTTTGGGGGCCGAGGTCATGGAGGCTAAATGTGATTCCCTCCTCGTGGTAAATCAAGTCAATGGGACTTTTGAAGTTCGAGAAGATCAAATGCAGAGGTACTTGGATAAATTACAAGTTACTCTACATCGATTCAAAGAATGGACTTTGCAACATATACTTTGAGAGCAGAACAGTGGAGCCGACGCTCTTGCGAACTTAGGTTTGTTAGTCGAGGATGACGAACTCAACTCAGGGACTGTCGTGACTCATGAAATCGGTAATCGAAGAAGGTCATGCCGAGATAAACTCCACAAGTCTAACATGGGATTGGAGAAACAAATATATAGAGTACTTCAAGAACGGAAAACTTCCATCGGATCCAAAGGAATCGAGAGCTCTATGAACAAAAGCTGCACGGTTTACCTTGTCCAATGATGGAACACTGTTTAGAAGGACCTTCGATGGTCCAGTGGCAATATATTTGGGACCGGGAGATACCGACTACATCCTACGTGAGATTCACGATGGCACTTGTGGGAATCATTCTGGTACCGATTCATTAGTCCATAAAATAATCAGAGCAGGATATTATTGGATCGATATGGACAAAGATGCAAGGGAGTTCGTTCGAAAATGCGACAAATGTCAAAGACATGCGCCCATGATTCATCAACCCGGGGAACTCCTCCACTCGCTCCTATCTCCATGGCCTTTCATGAAATGGGGAATGGAAATCGTCGGCTCCCTCCCATCGGCCCCAAGTAAGGCTCAGTTTATTTTGTTTATGACTGATTATTTCTCTAAATGGGTTGAAGCACAGGCTTTCGAGAAAGTGAGAGAAAAGGAAGTAATAGACGTCATTTGGGACCACATCATATGTTGGTTCGGGATGCCATACGAGATAGTATGTGACAATGGAAAGCGATTCATCGGCAGCAAAGTAACAATTTCTCAAAGACCACAAAATCAAAAGGATCCTATCAACACCTTATTATCCCAGCGGGAACGGACAGGCCAAATCGACCAACAAAACCATCATCCAAAATCTTAAGAAAAGATTAACCAACGCTAAAGGAAAATGGAGAGAAATATTACCCGAAGTCCTATGGGCATACCGCACAACATCGAAATCCAGTACCGGAGCAACGCTGTTCTCGTTGGTTTACGGCACAGAAGCTCTTTTCCCGGTAGAGGTCGGAGAACCTAGCATCAGGTTTCGATATACAACCAATGAGTTGAATAACGAGACAATGAACATGATCCTAGAATTATTGGACGAAAAACGAGAAGCAGCTCTTGTCCGATTAGCCGCCCAAAAATAGCGGATCGAAAGGTATTATAATCGAAGAACCAATCTTCGATATTTTAAAATTGGGGAATTAGTGCTAAGGAAAGTGACCCTCAACACTCGAAATCCAAATGAAGAAAAATTGGGTCCGAACTGGGAAGGACCGAATCAGGTTCTCGAAATTGTCGGAAAAGGATCCTACAAGCTCGGTGTAATAAACGGCAAATAACTACCAAGCAATTGGAACGTGTCGCACCTAAAATGATACAACTGTTAAGGTACGACCCTCCTATGTTCATTTATATTTTGAAATTAACCCTTGTAGGTGTTCGATCAAAGAAAGGGATGGATTGTCCGACTTGAAGCCTATAGGCCTGAAAGCACGCGTTGCACTCTTTTTTCCTTAGACCGGGTTTGTCCCAAATGGGTTTTTCGGCAAGATTTTTAATGTGGCAACCATTGATTGTGCTAACTTAGAACAATTCAACAGTATCTGAGGCTACTTTACAATCAACCTAGAATACTAAGGGGCATTACCCTCGAATATATCGAGGTCGATTATCAAGTTCGATGCAAGGAAGTTACTTCATGACAACAGTGTTTCGATAGGAAAAATTGTAAGAGCCAAAAGGTCAAAACGAACCATGCTCGTATAGTTTTCTCGATCCCTGGAACAAAATATGAACACATGTATAATGACATAAAGAGAAATTTCTTCTTTATCAATATCTCATATCTCAGAATCCATCCTCTACTTCGTGATCTATTATGAAAACAGGCTTAAGGGCCGACCATTACCCCATAAATCGGGGACTGCCAACCGAAAAATCAACGAGATCAAGCCCCACATAAGCCTTAGGCTACATCACTTCGAGTTCGAACAAAACTCTCACTCGACCATAAAACCTACGGGCTACACCACTTCGAGTTCGAGCAAAACTCTCACTCGACCATTAAGCCTACAGGATACATTACTTCGAGTTCGAGCAATCACTCACTCGACTATAAAGCCTATGGGCTACATTACTTCGAGTTCGAGTAATCACTCACTCGACTATTAAGATTAAGGGCTACTCTTACTTCGAGTTCGAGCAAACACTCACTCGACTAATAAGCCTAAGGTCTACTCTTAATTCGAGTTCGAGCAAGAACTCAGTCGACTGTTAAGCCTAAGGGCTACTTTTACCTTGAGTTCGAGCAATCACTCACTCGACTATTAAGCCTAAGGGCTACTCTTACTTCGAGTTTGAGCAAGCACTCACTCGACCATAAAAGCCTACGGGCTACATTACTTCGAGTTCAAGTAATCACTCACTCGACTATTAAGCCTAAGGGCTACTCTTACTTCGAGTTCGACCAAGGACTCACTCGACCATAAAAGCCTACGAGCTATATTACTTCGAGTTCGAGCAATCACTTACTCGACTATTAAGCCTAAGGGCTACTCTTACTTCGAGTTCGAGCAAGCACTAACTCGACCATAGAAGCCTACGGGCTACATTACTTCGAGTTCAAGTAATCACTCACTTGACTATTAAACCTAAGGGCTACTCTTACTTCGAGTTCGAGCAAGCACTCACTCGACCATAAAAGCCTACGGGCTACATTATTTTGAGTTCGAGCAATTACTCACTCAACTATTAAGCCTAAGAGCTACTCTTACTTCGAGTTTGAGCAAGCATTCGCTCGACTATAAAAGCCTACGGGCTACATTACTTCAAGTTTGAGCAAACACTCACTCGACTATTAAGCCTAAGGGCTACTCTTACTTCGAGTTCGAGCAAGCACTCACTCGACCATAAAAGCCTACGGGCTACATTATTTTGAGTTCGAGCAATTACTCACTCAACTATTAAGCCTAAGAGCTACTCTTACTTCGAGTTTGAGCAAGCATTCGCTCGACTATAAAAGCCTACGGGCTACATTATTTTGAGTTCGAGCAATTACTCACTCAACTATTAAGCCTAAGAGCTACTCTTACTTCGAGTTTGAGCAAGCATTCGCTCGACTATAAAAGCCTACGGGCTACATTATTTTGAGTTCGAGCAATTACTCACTCAACTATTAAGCCTAAGAGCTACTCTTACTTCGAGTTTGAGCAAGCATTCGCTCGACTATAAAAGCCTACGGGCTACATTATTTTGAGTTCGAGCAATTACTCACTCAACTATTAAGCCTAAGAGCTACTCTTACTTCGAGTTTGAGCAAGCATTCGCTCGACTATAAAAGCCTACGGGCTACATTATTTTGAGTTCGAGCAATTACTCACTCAACTATTAAGCCTAAGAGCTACTCTTACTTCGAGTTTGAGCAAGCATTCGCTCGACTATAAAAGCCTACGGGCTACATTATTTTGAGTTCGAGCAATTACTCACTCAACTATTAAGCCTAAGAGCTACTCTTACTTCGAGTTTGAGCAAGCATTCGCTCGACTATAAAAGCCTACGGGCTACATTATTTTGAGTTCGAGCAATTACTCACTCAACTATTAAGCCTAAGAGCTACTCTTACTTCGAGTTTGAGCAAGCATTCGCTCGACTATAAAAGCCTACGGGCTACATTATTTTGAGTTCGAGCAATTACTCACTCAACTATTAAGCCTAAGAGCTACTCTTACTTCGAGTTTGAGCAAGCATTCGCTCGACTATAAAAGCCTACGGGCTACATTATTTTGAGTTCGAGCAATTACTCACTCAACTATTAAGCCTAAGAGCTACTCTTACTTCGAGTTTGAGCAAGCATTCGCTCGACTATAAAAGCCTACGGGCTACATTATTTTGAGTTCGAGCAATTACTCACTCAACTATTAAGCCTAAGAGCTACTCTTACTTCGAGTTTGAGCAAGCATTCGCTCGACTATAAAAGCCTACGGGCTACATTATTTTGAGTTCGAGCAATTACTCACTCAACTATTAAGCCTAAGAGCTACTCTTACTTCGAGTTTGAGCAAGCATTCGCTCGACTATAAAAGCCTACGGGCTACATTATTTTGAGTTCGAGCAATTACTCACTCAACTATTAAGCCTAAGAGCTACTCTTACTTCGAGTTTGAGCAAGCATTCGCTCGACTATAAAAGCCTACGGGCTACATTATTTTGAGTTCGAGCAATTACTCACTCAACTATTAAGCCTAAGAGCTACTCTTACTTCGAGTTTGAGCAAGCATTCGCTCGACTATAAAAGCCTACGGGCTACATTACTTCAAGTTTGAGCAAACACTTACTCGACTATTAAGCCTAAGGGCTACTCTTACTTCGAGCTCGAGCAAGCACTCATTCGACCATAGAGCCTACGGGCTACATTACTTCGAGTTCGAGCAATCACTCACTTGACTATTAAGCCAACAGGCTATATTACTTCGAGTTCGAGCAATCACTCACTCGACTATTAAGCCTACGGGCTACATTACTTTGAGTTCGAGCAATCACTCACTCGACTATTAAGCCTACGGGCTACATTACGTCGAGTTCGAGTAATCACTCACTCTACTATTAAGCATGTGGGCTACATTACTTCGAGTTCGAGCGATCACTCACTCGACTATTAAGCCTATGGGCTATATCACTTCGAGTTCGAGCAATCACCCACTCGACTATTAAGCCTGCGAGGTACATTACTTCGACTTCGAGCAATCATTAACTCGACCATAAAACCTACGGGCTACATTTCTTCGAGTTCGTGCAAACGTTCACTCGACTATTAAAGCCACTCTTACTTCGAGTTAGAGCTAACACACTCAATTACTAAGCCTAAGGGCTACTTTTACTTCGAGTTCAAGCAAACACATTATTAATCCTAAGGGCTACTCTCACTTCAAGTTCGAGCAAACGCTCACTCGGTTATAGAGACCACAAAGTTCGACTCCGATCAAATTGCCTAAAGCCTCGAACTTATGAAAACTTTCATAAAGCATGAATGAAACCAAATCTTCACAAGGCAGAAACAAAGACAAGTTGGGAAAGGGAAATATCTTTACATACATATAAGAGTATTTACAAAGTCCGATCGGGACCCTACACAAAAAGATCAAAAATAAAAACCCTAAGGTTCCTGATTATCTCTAGGCGCAGTCTCTTCTCCATCGAGATCCTCCCCGATCTCAGACCCACTCTTGCTCTCATCATCATCATCGGAAGCTAGGGCTCCAGCATCGGCTTCAAGTTCTTTAGCCTTTATTATCTCTTCGGTAAGGTCGAAACCTCGAGCATGGATCTCCTCGAGGGTTTCACACCGAGATTGGTATTTGGCGAGCTCAGCAACCCAATGTGCTCGAGTTTGAGCGGTCTCGGCTACCTCCCTCACCTGTACTTGGGTGGCTTCAGCATCGGCCCGATAGACGGCCATAACTGCATCCGCCTCGGCTTTTTCTTTCTCGACCTTGAAAACTTCGGAAGCCAACCGAGCTTCGACCTCCTCTATTTTTCTTGATTGAGCCGAGCTATTCCCCTTCATGCCTTGAAGTTAACTTTTGACTGATGATAATTGAGCGCGAGCAGTCTCTTTCTCTCCAGCAAGATGGTCCATACCTTTTTTCCATCCCAAGGATTCTGCCTTTATCGTGTCGACCTTCTCACGAAACTACTCGATCCTCTCGATCTTCTGCTACAGCTATGATACTGAAATGTTAGCCATCGCCCCCGAGTCGAGCCTATGAGCTTTTAAAATTTTCATTACCTACTCGATCAGGTCTGACTGATTTCGGTGAGCCTTGGCAACCTCAGCTTGAAGATCTTTAATCTCTTCCTCTTTCTGCCTATTAAGAAGTTTGAGGGTATTTCTCTCATCCGAAAGCCCCCGGAAGTCGGCCTCACGTCGGCTCAGCTCTGCCCGAGACTTGGAAAACTCCTCTTGATAAAGAATTAAAGCCTATGCGAAAAAGAGAAAAAGTTAAGCAGAAAATGGTAAAATACTACATCAATGAAGGGAATCGAGACTTACCCTATTCAGGGCTCGTTGCACCTCGAAGAAAAGACCTGACGCGTCACTCGGGCCGGCATCATCCTCGATACCGGTAAACAAATCGCGAAAGCGGTCCTCTCCCTCATAGGCCTAGTCTACCTCGAGGGTCCCCAAAGCTCGGGCTTCCCGAATCGCCGCTTTGGAAATAGCAGGGAGAGTAGGTAAGTCTCTGATTACTATTACCCCAAGCGAGTCGCTTGGGGCGTTCTCCTCAGTTCGAAGAACTTCAGGGTCGGCCCCTTCAGATATACCCAAAGTTTGTTGACTTCGGTAGGAGGCTTCCTCGATCTCTAAAGACTCGGGGACTTTGCCCAAGCCCTTCTCCGATATCCCCTCAGTTCGAGATGGAGCCTCGTCAACCACCATCGACACAACTGTCTTTGGGGCATCGATGGTTTTCTTCACTCGGGCCACAAGTATGGACCGGTCATTTTCTTCTTCTTCTTCTTCTTCTTCTTCTTCTTCTTCTTCGTCGTCGTCGTCGTCGTCTTCATCCCTTAGATGCCAAACTGATTCTTTGGTCAAAAGGATGGCATTCTTCTTCGGCTTATGAGCCGTCCTTGTCTTAGGATTTGGATACTCAGAAGTAGAGGCCCTTTTTCTCTTATTGTCCTTTGCCAGTTTCGGAGCTGGGGCAAAGTCTCTTCCTCGCCAGACGGGGGCCTCATTACTGCATCTTTGACCAGGACTACACACAAGAAAATTGGTTAAGTATAAAAAAGATATTTTGATCGAATCATCGAATACATAGGAAAGAGGCTTACCATGAGTTTTAGCCCCCCATAGGCCCTTTGATAAGTCGCACCACGAGCGCTCAACATATATGGAGGTCGAAGCCAGGTCCTGTACCCAGCTTATAAGGTTAGAAAAAATACCGGGCATCCAAGCAACCGCTACATCACGGAAAAGGATATCAGTAAGAAAGAAACGAAGGAGCAAAACAATAGAAGTTAACAGTAGAATTATACTTACGCCTCATGTTCCATTCCTCGGGAAATGGCATATTCTCGCCGGGATTAGGACAGAAGTCTTCACTCAAATGAACCTTCCCATCCAGCCTCGGTCCTTGTCCTCGTCTATGCTCGAGAATAACACTTTGTTAGCCCGGTGCTGGAGTTTTATTAGCCCACCTTGATAGAGGCGAGGGCTGTACAATCTGATGAGGTGGTTGCGGGTGAAAGGCATACCTTCGATTTTGTTCACGAAGAAACGGATCAAAATAACAATCCTCCAAAAAGAAGGATGGATTTGGCCTAGGGTTATTCTGTATTGGCGGCAAAAATCGATGACAACAGGGTTGAGGGGGCCCAACATGAAAGGGTAAGTATACATGCTTAAAAACCCTTTCACATGGGTAGTAATATCTTCTTCGGGAGCCGGGATAATCACTTCTTTATTCTCCCAGTTGCAATCTTTCTTTAACTGACCAAGATGTCCCTCAGTTATCGAGCACATATACCTCGATACTGGTTCGCATCGACCGGGAATTGGCGAGACTTTGTCGATCTTAAAATCAGAGGTAAGGATGCACCCCCCCTCCCCCCCTCCCAGGAACACACTCCTCACGTCGTGGCTCCACCAGTATTATGTCGCCGGCCGACCGCGAAGAAGAAACTTTTTCTTTTTGAGGAACGGTTTTTTATGTTTTCACCATTTAGATGTGAAGAATGAAAACAGAAAAATATGACAAAGATTTGATGTTTTGAAGAGAGATTTTGTAAGTGAGAATCACAGATTCGCAAACGAGAAACTCAGAAGATAAAATAAGAACTTAGTAGATTTGGTGATTGGAGATCTGAAAGTAAAAAGTGGTAAAGAGAGGAGCTATTTATAGAATTGGAAATAACGGTTCAATATTAGCGGCGGCCGACCATCTTCTGACAGGCATTTAATTGCCTTGGTAACTGAACTGACGGGACATCTATCACATACATCATGGAAGGGCTCGATACAAACGTTAGTTTATATCTAGTCATACCGTTGGAAAATCATGTCGTTTCTCGCCACATTCTTCAAACGAGGGGATTATCTGTATACGGTCAAAATTAATTTCAACTTTCGTATAATTAGTCAAGATTGGAACATAATGGACCGAAGGTCATCTTCATAATATCGGGATGAGATCCGAAGCCAGGTTACCGAGCTTAAATTTCTGGGACCGATCGAATGCCGAGCTCGAACTCATTACCGAGCTCGAGTCCAAATCGAACTATGATATGATGCAGTGTCATCGAGCCCAAGAGCTAGAGACCGACCAATATCGAGCTTGAGTCGATATTAAGCCTCGAGTTAATATCGAGCTCTAAATCTGAAAATCGACCAATACAAAATTTGATCAAGATCGAGCCAAGAGACAAGAGCCGTTACGGCCGTACGGAGGGAGAGAATCTCAGTGGCAATTAGGAAAAAGCTAATCTATCATATTTTTTCCACTATGTATTTTTAGTTATATCCAAAGTAGGATCCCTCCACTATAAGAGGGATGACTATTATTTTTGTAAGTGGATGGAAATAATTAAGGCATTGATACACTCTCATATTATTGATATTCACAGAGAAAGACATACTGATATTCGAAGTGCAGGGTGTAGTTTGAGTACAACCAACTCAGTAAATAACAATAATAAATAAAAAACTGAAAGTAGTGACGAGCTTCACAGCTAAGTCCAAATATAGTAATTTTCAACATAAAAGAATAGGAATGCTCTCAAGTTCAACATTTAAAATTTTACAATAATTTCATATCAACTTTGACTGAAACAGAAGAAAATGTCTTTTATAATTTTTTCCAAAACAGTTATATATGACAGCTGAAATGCAGCAACAATGAAATCAATGCATCCTCTCAGAGTAACAGTCACTGAGTCCTCCCATTCACTCCAACCTCACAGTCACTCTTTCCTCACAGTCACTCATTCCTCACAATCACTCAGCACTCGGCACTCGCACTTAGTAGGTACATGCGCTCACTGGGGGTGTGTACAGACTCCGGAGGGGCTCCTTCAGCCCAAGCACTATAACAAGTCAATCATGGAATAAATCAATGAAACATGCTGCGGTGTGCATCCCGATCCCATAATAATCCTCGGCCTCACTCAGTCATCAACCTCTCCAGTCTCTCGGGATCAAGATGTCATGAAAATCAGCCCAAAATGACAATATGATGTATCAATAAATAGCAACAGAGACTGGGATATGATATGAAATGAATGAATATGACTGAGTGGGAAATTACAATTTGAACATATAATTCAACCACAAAAATTACCCAGTGGGTACCAATAATAACAACATATGTCTAGGCATAATATTTTAATACGAGTCTCAGCTCAATTTTCTCTAACACATAGAGAATGTACTCATATCAACAGATTATTCAACTATATAGTTCCATAAAATTTGACCAAGTCACAATTCTTACGGTGCACGCCCACACGCCCGTCACCTAGCATGTGCATCACCTCAAAACCAATCACATAACACATAATCCGGAATTCCATACCCTCGGGACTAAATTTAGAACTATTGCTTACCTCAACCCGTGTAATGCTTTATTTCTCTATGCCCTTGCCATGAGAATTGGTCTCCGAAAGCCTCATATCTAGCCACAATTAATTCGATTCAGTCAATACCAATTATTGTAATTAATTCCATAAGAAAATATAAATTTTCCAATAAAAATCCGAAATTGACTCAAAAATCACCCGTGTGGCCCACGTCTCGGAACCCGACAAAAGTTACAAAATATGAACGCCCATCCAACCACGAGTTCAACCATATAAATTTCACCAAATTCCGACATCAGCTCGACCCTCAAATCTTTAATTAAAATCTTTGAAGATTTCTACCATTTTCAACCCAATCTTTACCCATTTGAACTCAATAATTTTTCTACAAACCTTATTGATACGTATAAATAATACTCTTACATACAAGAATCATACTCTTAATAACTCATCTTTATCCAAACTCGAAATTGAAGACTAGGGGTTAGAACCTTACCTCTTGGGTATGGGTGGCATCTCGGTCGGGCCCGGTCCTAAGTGGGCTTCGCGGGACCAGTCCTAAGTGGGTCGGTTCTGAGTGGGCCAGTCCTAGGTGAGCCAATCCTAAGTGGTCCCGGGCTTCTTGTTGGAACCGGCCGGGGACCGGGACCACGAACTAACGGTCCCGGGTTAAGTGGGTCGGTCCCGGACCTAAGTGGGCCCAACGGATACTTTTTATTTTTTAATTTTTTTTTATACAAATTAGAGAAAAAAAATGGTGATAAAAATATCTAAGGCAATTCCTTGTAAATTATATTATAGAATTGTCACCTAAATTTTTTAATTCAAATTTAAAGACAAAAATATTGTAAAGAGATATGCAAAGCAATGCGTTATAATTTATATATATATATATATATATAGTATATACTATATTATACTATATATACAGCATAAGATATATAAAAAGACAAAAATATTTTAAAGAGATATTCAAAGCAATGCGTTATAATTTTATTATAACATTAAAAAATTATGACAATATCTTTCTTAGTTTTCCTCCCCCCTATGGAATGAGCACAACAAGGTGCTAATACCACCATTGAGAAGAAAAAGAAACTAATCAAGATGTGCCAAAATACAAGTTACATATTAATTTACATGGTATCTCTTACAAATTTCATAAATCCTTCAAGGTCCGGAGGAATTTCCGTTGGTGGTGGCGGAAATGAAGCTTGGTCATCACCGCTTCCAGGCGAAGCATCATCCTCCGCAAGTTCAGCTAGCATTTCTTCATAAGCTTCGTCTACCTCTGGTTGTGATTCAGCAAGTCCAAAATTTCTTCTTTCCGAACGGATCCAATCTCTGAAAAGTACTGATTTTTCCAAGCTCTCCCTCATAGACGCTCTATAATCACCGAGTTGAAGTCTTGCTTGACTGAAAGCGCTCTCTAATGCCACTGTTGAAGATTGAATAGTTAAAATGTGTCAGGCCATCCTTGAAAGAATCGGAAAGTATTTTTCTTTGTCCTTCCACCATTCCAAAAGATTAAAGGAGCCGTCGGGATTCATTTCCTCAATTCCCTGTGACAAATAAACTTCAAGCTCATTTAGTTGTAAAAAATCACTAGTACTAGAACCTTGAGAACCCCTGAACCCTGCCCAAGCACTAAGTGCTCTTACTCCCGCAGTTCTTTTAGATGATTGAGAACTAGAAGAAGAAGGAGTTGGAACATTTGGTCTAGTATGATCTAATGCAAATTGATAAGCATTATAAATTGTTTGAACATTTATTTTAATTGAGGCTACTGCGTCCGGATATTTAGACAACTCCTCATATTAACGTGCTAAACCATTATAAATAGTTTCATACCAAAATTGAGAACCTCCTAATTTCATAGTAGGATTTAACAATGCAACAATACCGTAAATAGGGGGAATAGGAAAAAAATATTTTTTAAACTTTTTTCTCATAGAATCAATAGCAAGTTGATAAATTTTCCCATCCTCTGAAAAATGATCAAATAAATTTGCAAGTTCTGCAATATAAACTAAACAGATAGAAATAGTAGGATAATATTGCCCAGAAAATTCATTTGTAGCAATATGATTTTTTTCTAAAAAATCTACAAGCATTTTAACATTAGCCTTATCCGCATTTGTAAGGTGCTCATCATCATCACTTACCTGAGCATTAAATGTTGAGTTTATGGGGTTTCTATATACATATGCAACAACTAAACTTTCATACATGTAATTCCATCTAGTCGTACAAGGTTTAGGAACCTTTTTTTCTCTTAGGCCAAATTCATCGCATCTTTTAAAATATTTTCTAAGTCTACTTTTACGGTTTGAATAAAAAGGCCAATTAAGAGTCATTTTAACCTTTTTAATTTCAACATTTAAGATTCGCATATCATCACCCACAATTAAATGGTAAATATGATAAATACATCTAACATGAAAAATATTACTAAATGCAGGACTTAGTATAGTGGTAAGCAAGGCTGCAACATTTGTGTTACTAGTAGCATTATCCATTGAAACTGACATTATTTTATCATTAATGCAAAAATATCTACAAATATCCGTAATCTTGCTAGAAATAAACTGCCCTGTGTGACGTGAATTAATTATTCTATAAGCAATAATGCGCTTTTGTATTATCCAATCCTCATCAATCCAATGACTAGTAATAGTAAGGTAATCACAGTCATTACCACTTCTATCAATATCAGTTGTAATAGCAACACGATAATTTATATGAGTAAATAAATAGCGCAAATATTGTTCATATTCATGTTTATATTTATAAATATCGCTCTTTACGGTTGTGCGAGGAAAACCTTTATAAGTAGGATTATAAACTTTACTAATATAATGCACAAAGTGAGGGTTAGAAGGAAAACTATAGGGTAAGCACATAACAATAACTATTTTTGCCAATTCTTCCCAATCTTTTTTTGGATCATAATATAAAATACCACCGGTAACAGTATTAATTTCCGTTTGAAATTGATTTGACCCAGTACTAAGGTCAGNACTTAATGTAGTGGTAAGCAACGCTACAGCATTTGTGTTACTAGTAGCATTATCCATTGAAACTGACATTATTTTATCACTAATGCAAAAATATCTACAAATATCCGCAATCGTGGTAGAAATAAACTGCCCTGTGTGACGTGAATTAATTATTCTATAAGCAATAATACGCTTTTGCATTATCCAATGCTCATCAATCCAATGACTGGTAACAGTAAGGTAATCACAGTCATTACCACTTCTACCAATATCAGTTGTAATAGCAAGACGACAATTTATATGAGTAAATAAATAGCGCAAATATTGTTCATATTCATGTTTATATTTATAAATATCACTCTTTACGGTTGTGCGAGGAAAACCTTTATAAGTAGGATTATAAATTTTTCTAATATAATGCACAAAGTGTGGATTAGAAGGAAAACTATAAGGTAAGCACATAACAGTAACCATTTTTGCCAATTCTTCCCGATCTTTTTTTGGATCATAATATAAAATACCACCGGTAACAGTGTTAATTCCCGGTTGAAATTGATTTGACCCGGTACTAAGGTCAGCCTGACTAGGTGCACTTGTCCCCTCAGCCAAAGCTTTCATACGAAAATATCTAGCTTTATCTTGAGGGTGTAGAAATATGTGTCTAGTCAAACTTCCCGTCCCCCCCCCCCCCGACTTCCAACATATTTAAAAACTAACTCTTTGCCACAAGTTTTACACTTAGCCCTATTTTTTTCTCTTAGTTGAATAAAAAATGGCCAACAAGAGATGTTTCTGCCCGTTTAGAAGGTTGTTTAGAAAAAGTAGGGGCAGTAATAGGAGGGTCAGACGGGGCATCATTTGGATTATTATTAGTTGGGTTAACTTCAGGAGCAGGACTAGTAGGTGTATCGTCATCCGGTTGCGTTTCATCAAAATCTATTTCTTCATCATCATTTTCATCAATTGTTGGATTACCATAAAGAGCATTCATACATTCAAGGTTTAATTGTTCACCGGGTGCAATATTATGGCAAAATTGACTCTTGGTAAATTATAATAAACTATTATCGCTATCAAGAATAGGAAGTGTAGGACGGGCAACAGGTTTGGGTCGAGGAGCCGGGAGAAGTGGAGGAGGAACAGATTTGCCACTAGATTCACCACTCTTGAATTTTTTCTTATTTTTACTAAATATTGTTTTTAAGGAATAAGCCATCTTAATTAATCAAGCAAAGTAAATAAAATAAATAAAATAATAATATTAAAACTTAAGAGTTGGAACGAGTTTACCGAATTGACGAATAACTTGTTGAAAATTAATTATCGTTGAAGACTTGAAGACTTCAATTCACCAACTTCACAATTTTGCACAAAATGTAATAATTAAGTAAGTAAGTATAGAAGAATATTAGAGAGAGATTGATGATTTTGTGAGAAAAATGAAAGAATGAGAGGGTATTTATAGTTGAAAATATGGAAAAAGTGTAATTATAAAAAGTTTGGGGGTTAAATGGCTATTTTGCAAATAGCCAACGGCTATTTTGGCAGACCAAACGGCTAGTTTTTAAATGGCCAAACGGTCAATTTTTTTTAAAAAAAAATTATCTGTTGGGCTCGGATAGGTCCGTTTAGGACCGCTTGAACCGGCCCACTTCTCCGCCGGTCCCGATCCCAAACGGTCCCGCTCTTGCGAGCCTTGCCTATAGGACCGGCCCACTACCCAGCCCACCTCCCCACGGTCCCGGTCCTATCCGGTTAGGATAGTTTAGGCCCACCGCCCATTTGGGCTTGCGGTCCTGGGCCGGTCTCGGTCCTAACCGGTCCACATGCCACCCTTACTCTTGGGTAAAGATCTTGTGATATTTCTTGTTGGATTTCAAAGCTTGAACAAAATCTTGATGAACAAAGCACCTGAGCTTCTTCCTCTCTCTAGAACACTCTCCCTTCTCTCTAAAAATGTTAGATTTTTGCTCCAAAATAAGCTTCAAGGGCTAAAAAATCGAAGTTGGGTCGGGTCAAAAATTAGAAAGAATTGAAGCCCCGATACAAATTTGCGATCGCATAACACGTATGCGGTTCGCAAACTAACCGCATAATTGAAGTTCCAAAACGAGGGTCGCCTGGATGGGTTTGCGGTAATTATGCAGCTCGCATACCTGTTCTGCGGTCGCATAATGCACCGCAGAGTTTTTCAAATCTTGCCTCGCATCTGCTTCACTCTGTGGCCATTATGCGGTCCGCAAAAACGTCCTCTTTTGCCGAAAACTTTTCTTTACTCCCTAGTGCATTGTTCAACCCAAAAAGTCCGAGCCGCGATACTTATTGATCTACCTCGGCACCACAAAACGTTAATTTTCTTAGCAAAAATTCTCCAGTGTGGTTACACATAAGTCAACATCTGGTCAACATTTTCAACTTAAATTCTAAACCTTGGAACTAGGTGTTTCAAATCATTCCAAAACCTCACCGTACCTGAATCAATTACCCCAGGCAAGTCACATAACAAATGTAAAGCATAAACTGAGCAGTAAAT
>AWOL01S0015983.1:105185-122482 GCA_000715115.1 Nicotiana otophora | reverse complement strand
AACAAATAGGTAAATCAATGGAAGTATATATTGATGACATGCTAGTTAAATCCCTGCGCGCAGAGGATCATTTGACCCATTTGCAGGAAACGTTTGAGATTGTAAGAAAATACAACATGAAACTTAACCACGAAAAATGTGCATTCGGGGTCGGTTCGGGCAAGTTCTTCGGCTTCATGGTATCAAACCGAGGAATCGAGATAAACCCCGAGAAAATCAAGGCCATCGAAGACATCACCATCGTGGACAGCGTGAAAGCCGTACAAAGGCTGACCGGACGGATCGCAGCCTTAGGCCGATTCATTTCGAGATCATCAGATCGAAGTCACAAATTTTTCTCTCTACTCAAAAAGAAGAATGATTTCGCTTGGACCCTGGAATGCCAACAAGCATTAGAGAAACTAAAGCAATATCTATCAAGCCCACCACTGCTCCACACTCCCAAAACAGACGAAAAACTCTGTTTGTACTTGGCAATATCAGAAGTCGTTGTAAGCGGTGTCCTAGTTCGAGAAGAGCAAGGTACGCAATTCCCCGTTTATTATACTAGTCGAACCCTAGGAAATGCGGAAACTAGGTATCCGCTCCTAGAAAAATTGGCACTTGCACTAATAAGTGCCTCAAGGAAGCTAAGGTCGTACTTTCAGTGTCATCCCATACGTGTGTTAACCACTTACATACTTCGTAATATTTTGTACAAAATCGAACTATCAGGCCGATTAGCCAAATGGGCCGTCGAACTCAGTGGGTACGATATCAAATATCAACCCCGTACGGCCATCAAGTCTCAAATTTTAGCGGACTTTGTGGCCGATTTCATGCCAACCCTCATACCCGAAGTCGAAAAACAACTTCTGTTGACATCGGGTAAGTCATCGGGGGTATGGATCCTTTTTACGGACGGGGCTTCGAACGTAAAAGGGTCCGGGTTGGGCATAGTTTTGAAACTGCCCTCGGGTAATACTATCAGGCAATCTATTAAAACTATCACGCTCACTAACAACGAGGCCGAGTATGAAGCCATGATTGCAGGTCTCGAACTAGCTAGATACTTGCGAGCAGAAGTCATTGAAGCCAATTGCGACTCCTTGCTGGTAGTGAGTCAAGTAAACGGAACTTTCGAAGTTCGAGAAGGTAGGATGCAAAGGTATCTAGATAAACTGCTGGTCACTTTTCACCATTTCAAACAATGGACTTTAAGGCATGTACCGCGGGAACTGAATAATGAGGCAGATGCACTTGCAAATCTGGGATCATCGATCGAGGTAGATGACTCAGGCTCGGGGAACGTCGTTCAGCTTTCGAGATCAGTAATCGAAGAAGGTCACGCCGAAATAAATTCTACAAGTCTAACCTGGGATTGGAGAAACATATTTATTGAATACTTGAAAAGCGGAAAACTCCCACCAGATCCTAAAGATTCCAGAGCACTACGGACCAAAGCAGCTCGATTCACATTGGCCTCGGACGGAACGCTGTACCGAAGAACATTCGATGGACCGTTGGTAATATGCTTATGCCCAGGAGATACCGATTATATCCTACGAGAAGTGCACGAAGGTACTTGTGGGAATCACTCTGGAGCCGATACACTAGTTCAAAAAATAATCAGAGCAGGGTATTATTGGATCGATATGGGCAAGGATGCGAAGGAATTTGTTCGTAAATGTGACAAATGTCAAAGGTTTGCGCTGATGATCCACCAACCCGGAGAGCAACTCCACTCAGTCCTGTCCCCATGGCCGTTCATGAAGTGGGGGATGGATATCGTCGGTCCTCTGCCATCAACCCCGGGTAAAGCTAAATTCATTTTATTTATGACTGACTATTTTTCTAAACGGGTTGAAGCGCAGGCGTTCGAGAAAATAAGAGAGAAAGAAGTGATAGACTTTATTTGGGATCATATCATATGTCGATTCTGGATACCCGCAGAAATAGTGTGTGACAATGGAAAACAATTTGTTGGCAGCAAAGTAACAAGATTCCTCGAAGACCATAAGATAAGGAGGATATTATCAACGCCGTACCACCCCAGTAGAAACGGACAGGCCGAGTCGACAAACAAAACTGTCATTCAAAACTTAAAGAAGAGGTTAAATGACACTAAAGGGAAATGGAGAGAAATCCTGCCCGAAGTCCTTTGGGCATATCGGACGACGCCAAAATCCAGCACGGGGGCGACCCCATTCTCCTTAGTATATGGATCCAAAGCATTGATACCAGTCAAAGTTGGTGAACCAAGTGCCAGATTCTGATTCGCAACGGAAGAATCAAACAACGAGGCTATGAATGCTAGCCTCGAACTATCGGATGAAAGACAAGAAGCTGCTCTCGTCCAGTTGGCTGTCCAAAAGCAATGAATCTAAAGATATTATAATTGAAGAACAAAGCTCCGCCATTTCAAACTCGGGGACTTAGTGTTAAGAAAAGTCACCCTCAACACCCGAAATCCGAACGAAGGAAAATTAGGACCGAATTGGGAAGGGCCGTATCAGGTGCTCGAAAACGTCGGAAAATGGTCGTACAAGCTCGGCATTATAAACGGCAAACAGCTACCAAGCAGCTGGAATATATCACACTTAAAACGCTACTTCTGCTAAGGTACGACCTTTTCCATATGCGTTCATATTTCGAAACTGACCCCTGCAGAAGCTCGAACAAAGGCTAAGATGGATCTCCCGCTTGAAAGCACACGTTGCA
The DNA here is from genome assembly GCA_000715115.1 of Nicotiana otophora. Taxonomy (NCBI): domain Eukaryota; kingdom Viridiplantae; phylum Streptophyta; class Magnoliopsida; order Solanales; family Solanaceae; genus Nicotiana; species Nicotiana otophora. The sequence continues at coordinate 119,782 of AWOL01S0015983.1, read as the reverse complement.
CTCTTTTTTCCTTGGACCGGTTTTATCCCAAATGGGTCTTTCGGCAAGGTTTTTATGAGGCAACCATCGATCGTGCAGTATTCACAACAATATCTGGTTCCTCAATAAGAATCATGTCACAACGACAAGGGTTCCAATAGGGAAAATTGTAAGAGCTAAATGGTCAAAGCGAACCATGCTCATAGAGATTGGTCCGGACCCAGACGTCTAATAACGTGCAAGAAAAAGTTGTTTTCTTCGTCAGCATCTTTTATATCCAAGGACATTTCCTCTATTTTTTGAGAGTTATTATACAATCAAAAGTAAGATAAACTCGGCCAAGCTTACGGGCTACTTTTATTTCAAGTTCGAGCAAACGCTCACTCGACCATTACGCCCACGGGCTATACTTCGAGTTCGAATCATTCACTCGACTACTAAGCCTACGGGCTACTTTTATTTCGAGTTCGAGCAAACACTCACTCGACCATTACGCCTACGGGCTATACTTCGAGTTCGAATCATTCACTCGGCTACTAAGCCTACGGGCTACTTTTATTTTGAGTTCGAGCAAACACTCACTCGATCATTACGCCCACGGGCTATACTTCGATTTCGAATCATTCACTCGACTACTAAGCCTACGGGCTACTTTTATTTCGAGTTCGAGCAAACACTCACTCGACCATTATGCCCACGGGCTATACTCCGAGTTCGAATCATTTACTCGACTACTAAGCCTACGGGCTACTTTTATTTCGAGTTCGAGCAAACACTCACTCGACCATTATGCCCACGGGCTATACTCCGAGTTCGAATCATTTACTCGACTACTAAGCCTACGGGCTACTTTTATTTCGAGTTCGAGCAAACACTCACTCGACCATTATGCCCACGGGCTATACTCCGAGTTCGAATCATTTACTCGACTACTAAGCCTACGGGCTACTTTTATTTCGAGTTCGAGCAAACACTCACTCGACCATTATGCCCACGGGCTATACTCCGAGTTCGAATCATTTACTCGACTACTAAGCCTACGGGCTACTTTTATTTCGAGTTCGAGCAAACACTCACTCGACCATTATGCCCACGGGCTATACTCCGAGTTCGAATCATTTACTCGACTACTAAGCCTACGGGCTACTTTTATTTCGAGTTCGAGCAAACACTCACTCGACCATTATGCCCACGGGCTATACTCCGAGTTCGAATCATTTACTCGACTACTAAGCCTACGGGCTACTTTTATTTCGAGTTCGAGCAAACACTCACTCGACCATTATGCCCACGGGCTATACTCCGAGTTCGAATCATTTACTCGACTACTAAGCCTACGGGCTACTTTTATTTCGAGTTCGAGCAAACACTCACTCGACCATTATGCCCACGGGCTATACTCCGAGTTCGAATCATTTACTCGACTACTAAGCCTACGGGCTACTTTTATTTCGAGTTCGAGCAAACACTCACTCGACCATTATGCCCACGGGCTATACTTTGAGTTCGAATCATTCACTCGACTATTAAGCCTACAGGTTACTTTTATTTCGAGCTCGAGCAAACACTCACTCGACCATTACGCCCACGGGCTATACTTCGAGTTTGAATCATTCACTCGACTTTTAAGCCTACGGGTTACTTTTATTTCGAGTTCGAGCAAATACTCACTCGACCATTATGCCCACGGGCTATACTTTGAGTTCGAATCATTCACTCGACTATTAAGCCTACAGGTTACTTTTATTTCGAGCTCGAGCAAACACTCACTCGACCATTACGCCCACGGGCTATACTTCGAGTTTGAATCATTCACTCGACTTTTAAGCCTACGGGTTACTTTTATTTCGAGTTCGAGCAAATACTCACTCGACCATTATGCCCACGGGCTATACTCCGAGTTCGAACAAGTACTCACTCGACCATTGCACCTATGGGCTATTTCTTCAAGATCGAAACATCAACTAAAAATATATCTACAAACTTTTCAATGATTAAAAATGCATCTGCAAACTATATACAAACTATCTGCCTAGGTGATTACAATGCGAAAACTAAACTTTCCGTTCAGGAGCGGTCTATTCTTTGTCAGGCTCCACCCCGTTTTCGGACCCGCTCTCATCCCCATTATCGTCTTCATCATCAGCATCGCTATCGGAAACCAGAGCTTCAACATCGGCTTCAAGTTCTTTGGCTCTTTTTATCTCATCAGCGAGATCAAAACCACAAGCATGGATCTCCTCGAGAGTTTCTCTTCGAGATCGGCGCTTAGCAAGATCGGTGACCCGATGTGCTCGAGCATCGGCGTATTCGGCTGCCTCTCTTGCCTGGACTTGAGTAGCTTCAGCATCAGCCCGATAGACGGCCACGAGCTCATCCGCATCGGCCTTTGCCCTTTCGGCATCAGATTCGGCCTTGGCAAGTACAGAGGCCAACCGAGCCTCAAGCTCCTCAATTCTTCTCACCTGAATCAGGCCTTTTTCTTTCAGTTTCTGAAGTTAGGCTTCGGACGATGATAACTGGGCTCGAGCAGTCTCCTTTTGTGCAGTAAATCGGTCCATACCTTCTTTCCACCGCAGAGATTCCGTTCTTATTACATCAACCTCCTCGCGAATCTTCCCGATCATCTTAATTTTTTGCTGCAGCTGTGAGACCGAAATATTAGCTATCGTTCCGGTATCAAGCCCATGGGCTCTCAAAATCATCATTACCTGCTCAGACAAATCGGTTTGATCTCAGTAAACCCTGGCCAGCTCAGCTCGGAGGTCTTTTATCTCCTCTTCTCTCTGCCCTATGGAAAGTCTAAGGGAATTCCTCTCGTCAGTAACCCGTTGTAGATCGGCTCCATATCGATGAAGCTCATTTTGGGATCGAGAACATTGATCTCAATGAACTGTCGCTGCCTACAAACAAATGAGAAATGAAGTTAACAAAAGATGAGCATAAAGAAGCACCAATAAATATAGTATCAAAAGCTCGCCTGACTCAGAGCTTGCCGCAATCCGAGAAAGAGATCCGGTTCGTCACCAGCCCCGGTAATATCGTCAATGCTGGTAAAAAGGTCACGAAAGGGATCTTCTTCATCATGAGGCCGGTCTAGATCGAAAGCTCCCAAAGCTTGAGATTCTCGAATCACCCCTGCGGAAAAAGCAGGAAATGTAGGCGAATCCTCGGCTGATGCCCCAAATAAATCGCCTGGAGCATTTTTCTCAGTTCGAAGTGGTTCGAGGTCCCCTTCGGTCATATTCCCTGCTCGTTGACTCCGATAAGATGCGCCATCAATATTTGATAGTTCGGGAACTCTGCCCGAATCTTTCTCCGATATGTCCTCAGTTCGAAGCGGACCTCATGAGGCATCATTGATCCAGCCACCGTTGAGGTCTCAGTGTTTCTTCTCACTTGGACCGCCAACCTGGATTCATCGATTTCTTCTTCTTCTTCATCCCTTAGGCGCAGAACGGATTCCATGGTCAAAGGAATAACATTCTTCTTCGGCTTACGAGCCGTCCTCTTCTTCGATTTTGGATCTTCGGGGATGGAGACTCTTTTCCTCTTGTGCTCCTTCACCGGCCTCGGGAGAGAAGCCGAAATTTGCTCCTCATTAGACAAAGGCCTCAAGGTCGCATCCTTTCCCAAACCTGCAAATAGGAAACCTTAGTAAAATATTTTGAAATCCATCTCGTTCGAGACATCAAAAAGTACAAGAAATGAGCTTATCGTGATTTTTTGCCTCCCACCGACCACTAGACAAATCATGCCACGAGCGTTCGGCATATGTGGAGGTCGAAACGAGGGCTTGTACCCAGCTCTTTAGGTCGGGAACTGCTCCGGGCATCCAGGGAATCGCTACATCACAAAAAGAGGAAAGTCAATGAGAATAATTGGAAGAACAATACGTAAGTAAAAGCGAGGTCACACTTACGTTTCATATTCCACCCCTCGGAAAAGGGCATTTTCTCAGTCAAAATCAGGTCTGAAGTCCTTACTCGAACGAACCTACCCATCCAGCCTCGGTCCCTATCCTCGTCAATACTCGAGAACAGAGCCTTGGTAGCCCGACTCTGAAGTTTTATTAAACCTACTCGAAAAAGTCGAGGGCGATACAATCGAATAAGATAGTCGAGGGTGAATGGCATCCCCTCGATTTTGCTCACAAAATACCGGATCAGGATAATGATCCGCCACAGAGAAGGATGGACCTGGCCTAGGGTTACCTGGTATTGACGACAGAAATCAATAATGATGGGATCAAGGGGACCCAAAGTGAAAGGATAGATATAAACGCTCAGAAACCCTTCCACGCAAGAAGTGATATCTTTGTCAAAAGCAGGAATTATTATTTCTTTTTTATCCCAATTGCAATCCTTCTTTAGTTGTTCGAGGTATTTCTCGGTTCTCGAACACATATACCTCGATATCGGTTCACACCGGCCAGGGACCGACGAACCCTTGTCGACCTTAAAATCCGAAGAAAGAACACACGCCCCAGGAACACACTCCTCGGGCCGTGGTTCTGCCAATGTCTCATCGACGACACGCTGCGAAGATGAAGTTTTCTCTTTCTGAGGATATTGGATGGCCTGTGATGTTTTTACCATTTTCGGACTCAAAGATGGGGAATAGCGGAAAGTGATAAAGATGTTGCAGAAATAAAAGAGGGCTTTTTAGAAAGGAATCACAGACCTACTGACAAATTAAAAGGCACAGATAAGAACTTGGGAACTTGGGAAGACAGAAGAAGTAAAATGGTAAAAGATAAAAGAAAGGGATATTTATAAATTCAAAATGATGGCGGTTCAAATACCACCTGACACGCATTAAATTCTTTGAGAGACTAAACTGACGAGACAATTACCAGACGCGTCATGGCCAAACCCGATGGAAGCTTTTGGTTGCAATCCGATCGAGCCATTGAAAAATCATATCGTTTCTCGCCGTATCCTTTCCGAGAAACGAGGGGACTATCTGTGTACGGTCGAAATAGATTTCGGCTTTAGCACGACCGATCGAGTTCGAATGATGGCCTGTTGAAGTAAGACCCCGAAGGTGTAACAAACCAAATCTTGAATCCGATCAGGCCGACCCGTGCCAAAACTATTATCAAGCTCGAGTGGAAGTCGACACAGAATAGATATACCAGCCAGCACTGGCCTCGAAGCAACTCGAGGGCTCGGACCAAGATCGAGCTCGAACTGAAATCGAGCTCAAACCAAAGTCGGCGTCTCCCAGCAAGATCGAGCTTACAGACAATCAACCTCGAAGCAATTCGAGGGCATGATCGGGCTCGAACCGAAATCGAACTTAAACCAAAGCCGGCGTCTTCCAGCAAGATCGAGCTCACAGACAAGAACCATTGCAATCCCACTAGAAAGAATCTTGACATAAATCACGGAAAAGTTGGCTCATCATGGGTCTCCCACTGAAGGTTATTTTATTATGCTTGGAGCCAATTCCCTCCACTATAAAAGGGGCTTGGCTACCATCTCTTAGGAGCAGGTTTTTTCCAAAGTCATACATTGTAATACAAAGCAACATATTTCTAGAGAGTAAAGCATCTCTTTTTCAGTTTTCTTAGATTGATTCCATCTTGTGAATTTCTAAGATTCATTTGTTCTGGATAATCTTGTCTGTCTTGTATTTTCTCCAATCTAAATTCACATTGATATTTATCATTATATTTTTCGTATTAAATTATATCATATATCCTTGGAACTACGTATAAATTCAACTATATCCATTTTTTCGGATAAACACTCTTGTCTGTCAGTCACACCTCCCACCTTATCCTTTCACAATTACGTACTACCAAAATTCAAGAAATATATCATATGCTAAAACAACAAATGATAGGATTACCAATTCTCTTGTGTTATTTTGAGTTTTCTCGAAATTCTTTTTTAGTTCCTAATCTGATGTCTGGTATCCATATTAATTGGAATCGACTAAATTCGGATTCGTACCGACAAGTCTTCTCAAGATTTTATATCCATCATATATATTTATGCAATCTTAACGTCCCAAAAGACCAACTCACTAATTTTTGCATAAGTAATTCAATGTCCAGAATTATCCTCTATGGAAGAATTTTATTTCTTGAAATACTTTTGGTTAAAATTGTGTCCCCCCGCCTAATCTTACCAAAAACCACGTCTTTCCTTTTAATTGCACAATTGTGGATTATAGAATAAGTCTTAGATGGGAGGACTATTAATTTGCTTTCTATTGAGATAAGATGACAACATCGTTTTTGTGGGACATCTTCAAAGTCACGCGTTAAGAAAATGTTAATTGGACAATTTAATGATGTTGTACGTTTATCCATTGAAATGATATGTGAAAGAAAGAATACATCTGTTGATTTTTAAAAGTCAGCTAGCTAGAATAGCTAGGTTTCTTTTCAAGTTTGTGATTTGAAGTTGTTTGTCTATTTTTCATACTATTGGTAAAGGCACAGAAAGAGACAAGCATTCTTGTTTTGGTTTTGGCCCCCCAGGGTCGAGTAGGACTACATCTACTTTTGCACAAATGCCCAAAGAACATGTTGAAAAAGAAGAATGGAAAGAATTCATCTAAATATGTGCAACAGTTTAAATTAAAATTTGTCGCCGGATGTATAATATATAAAATGTGTATAATCGTGTACAATTAATGTATATTGATAACTTTAAATGATAAGTGACTTGTTACTGTCGATAAAAATAAACTCCTTTTTTCAACTTATAAAAATAGGAAAATTTTCGTAACTACAACTTCTATTAGAGTATATTACATCATCTACAACTATTATTTGATTCACGTTTTGTACAATATTTTATACAATTAATAATTATTCAGCTTAAAAAATCTCTTCTCTTTATACAAGAATCATTTAATAAGAATCCCAAATGGTTTAATGCTGATATATGTGAAAGCTGGTATATCAAATAAGAAAAACGCTTCATTTCTCATTTCTTTATGGAATGTGAGATTACCAAAATTTGGACATGGGCCTGGACGGAAGAGAATCTAGGCTTCCACAAATCTACGGGCTTTTATCAAATTTGTCGGGTGAAAAATGAATACAGTCGCTAATACAAAAAATATATATACTAGTTATGCACAGTATATATTATACATTAATAATAAATACTAGTATTTTGAGGGGCAACTACACTGTATAAATTTCCCGATCTAATATACTTTGATTATCTAATCACACAATTGCTTAATGAATTGGAACTTCTGAACATGAGCCAAGCCCAAAGGACTCAAGTGCAGTTGGGTCATGTAGCCATCTGAAATAATCGAAGTGGACCTAGGTAAGGTTAAGCAATTGTCTTAGTAAAACTACAACAATCTTTTAAATTGAAAATCAATCATATTATCAACATAATAGTCGAATTCAAAACGAATGAACATCGTATTAAAAGCATGCTTTAAAAACAAATCATATCATCAATGTTTGTCTTTTCTGTAAAGTCTTTCGAAACTTATTCCTGAATTTTATTATAATTTTCCTACATTAAACAATTAAGTCATTCGAAGAGGATGCTCATTCAGTAGTCGTGGGTTAGTCAGTCATATTGCTTTCAAAAAATTATGAGTAAGTTTTGTTACACATGCCAAATAATAGATTAAGAAGGAAATATATTTATGTTAGTTTCTTCACAGTTCTTTCATAATATTTCTTTTTTTAATCACTCGAGTTTTAATTCATTTGCTCTTTATGTTTGCAGACGAGATAAATATTTGAATCTAACTTTGTTTGTCCGGTTATAGTCCAAGTAGGATTGGTATGACAGACATTGGAATTTTATATTGTCTGAGAAGAAGTAGGCTACTATCACAAAGACGCAAAACGATAAAGACCCAAACGAATTTTACCCAAATTCAACTTAGTAGGTTTGGCGTATGTGTAGTTTAAATCCAAAAAGAATTTTAGCCTTAGGTGATTTACAATTATATCCTTAAATTATACAAATATTTAAAGTTATAATAAAGTCGATCAATATCTCAAAAATATTTTAGTCGTTCAATATTTAGTACAAATTATTCGTGCTTTTATAATAATATAGATATAGATATAGATTATACATTTGTCGGCTATTTTTAGTTCAAACGATTGTGTTTACAACTATTTAGGTTAATTGTTAAGCTCATCATCTATTCCCTTACGGCTCAATAAGAAGAAATAGTTGCCAAGTCTTGAAAAGTTTTACCATTTGATGATTTAATCAAATAATTATATTTTTGTTCCATACGAAGCGAGTTAGTGTTGGCTCAACGTTGGTTCTGTACAGTTACCCGTCATAGCTAGACGAACAAGGAGTACTGTCATTCAACCAATGAAGCAAGTAACTACTTATGCATTAAGTTCGAACATGCAAATTTTTTAAAGAGAAACGCAAAACACAACAAGAAATTATATTTTTGTATTTGGAGTGGGAATGGGAATGGACATCATCCATTTAACATGGTAGATGATATAGCGACAACTACCGTTATCTTTTTTACAACTCAATTCAATTATTAAGTCAAATTCTATTAAATTTAATTTATGCTTTCACTCTGCTTAAAAACTTTTATTGCCTTTCTATTTGCTTGAATTTTATTGCTTTCATCTTCAAGCTTCTTTAATGCTCATGCCTAAGTATTGGAACTTAACACTTTTTGGACATTCTCTAAGGAAATCCTAGTAACTTACAATAATCTAGACGTAGAGTTTCATCTTCAAAATTTCCGTAATTTTAATTGATAATTTCAGCTAAACAAGCTCACGACCAAAAGTTTCACAAACAGTAACATTATTAATCTTTCCTTTTAGATGTTAACAAATAACAAATAGTGAAAGTACAATATTTTCATACCATCAACGAGGTCGAAATTTTAATGACACCTCGAAAAATTTTGAAGTGTTTTAAGACTACTAAGAAGATTAACGTGTGCTAATTATATTAATTCGGATGTAAACAAGGATTAATGACATGAAAAATATCAATTTATCATGGTAATATATGTATAAGGTATATTAATAATGGTTTATGGTCTAAGAAGGGCCTTAAGGCTAAGTCAAGTTGGAAACTATATGATGGACTACAGTTTAAATTGAGTTTGCATAAGGCCTAACTTCAAACGAGCACAACTCCGGATATATGAAGATTTATGTGGTGTACGACCTACAAAATTAAAGATCTATGAGTCTAGTTTTCAATGCTTTAAATCATTTGTCATTTGGATATTCCTACAAGAAGTTATGGTCTTTTTACTAAAGGGTAGCACACCAGCCTCGTAGCTACGCGAGTTGTGCGTAGCTACGCTGCCTTGGGTGTCGCTGATTCCAGCAAGCTTGTCAAAGGAAGGGGAGCTGCCTTGGGTGTCGCTGGTTCCAGCAAGCTTGTCAAAGGAAGGGGAGCTGCCTTGGGTGTCGCTGGTTCCAGCAAGCTTGTCAAAGGAAGGGGAGCTGAAGAGTAAGTGAGCGTAGCTACGATAGAGGAGTGCGTAGCTACACATGTCTTCAAAATTATAAAAATAGCTATTTCGGGGAGAGAGAAAGAGATAGAATTGTGGACAAGAGTTTGGGTTCTAGAGGGGAGGAACTCTCCCACCATGAATACACTTCAAGATAAGTTTATTTGGTATAAGAATAATTATATAACATCATTTGATATAACACCAACATTATTGTGGATCAAAATCCATAGAAAATTGGTTGAATCATCAAGAACTCCAAAAAGAAAAAAGTGAGATTCTTTCATCAAGGGGTAAATCCTTTACTTAACTTCACGTATATGATATATTGGAGTATGGGTAACATGTTTATGAAGTTCATTTGAAGTTTATAATGGAGTATTATACAAACCCTAAGAGTGGGTCTTGAAAATAATATTTTTAATGAAGAAGAAGGTGAATAGTGGTGTATTGATATAAATGAAATTGTTTTGAGTTTTTGATGATGCCAATAGACTTGATAACCTAATTGATGGACGAATTGAAGGGAAAATCACTATTTGGCTACGAAGTAACACTAGTTCATGAATTGGATGTTCTTGAACCTATAGTTTTATTGGAGAAAATAATGAATATTGACTTAGTGATGCCGAGTAAATAATATAGTATTATTTTTTTGGTAAGTAATTATTTTATTACCAGTAACAATATGTACAATATTTAAAAGAAACAAAACAAGTAAATAGAGATTGGACAACCCCAATCTCACCATCGCTATCTTCTAGTCCACTACACAATTCACTACATCAGTCTACTACTTACAACTACTATGACATCTAAGGATAAAAGTGTAGCTTTTCAATTGTCCTTGCTAGTATGGTCTCCTTGGATCCTCTGTAAATTATTTCTTGAATGATTAGCCTTATCAACACCTGGTTTGGTCGATTCTTTTCTTAGAACACTCTCATATTTCTCTCCTGCCAGATATGGTATACACAAGCAACCATAGTCATTCTAAAGATCTCAACACCTGCATCTCTGCCCTTAGCATTTGCTTCTGCCAATAATATTTCATTATGTCAGTCCATGGCATGTCTATAAATGCCTTGCCATCCCAATAGCTTCTGTTATATCTCGGTAGATACTCCACATGAGAAGAACAGATGGTTTGTAGATTCATCAAGTTCATTGTATAGTGGACAACTTGCATTGACAATGACTCCCCAAGAGTTTAGTCTATCTCTGGTAAGTAGCATGTTCTGTATAGACAAGTTTAATACAAAAATCCATTTGGGCAATCCGAAGTTGTTACATATTAGTTTCCTCCATGATACTTTCTGGAAATCACCTCTCATTTATAAATAGAGCTTCTTGATAGATAAGTGCTTCCAAGTGGATTATAATATCATTAATGACTTCAAATGAGTATCTGATGATAAGAATGGAAGTGAATAGGCTAATTGGTGGACGTATTGGATAATTTGGAATGGGTGAAGGCTTGTTGCCGAATTGTGAAGCCTAAATAGATATTTATGAATCTTTTCGTGTTTGTTTTGATGTTGTTAGGATATCCAATGGTAGATATTGAATTGTTGGTGATATTTGAATATTTTAATCAATTGGAGCAGTGTAGTATTATTTAGAGCTTGAAGGTTGAGGTAAGTTGATTATGACATACTCTTTTTGAGGGATTCTCTCTATGTTCTCTAAAAACATATTTTGAGTTAATACATGATATTACTTATAAATGTGTATCCGTACTTGTGAGAACAGACGGGAAAGATGTCACCATGTATTTCTAAGTTTGTTGATTTTGAAGTGTCATGTGATTTTACATAGACATCTTATTTTCAAAACTTGTTTCCAAGATGACACTTGAGGAAAACGTTATAAGTTTTATTAAAACTTATGTGTTGATGAGAGTATAAATTATTTGAGTACTAAAGATACGTTTTCATAAAAAAGTATGTGTTTTTAAATTTGAACAATGAAGCAGCACTTGTTGTGTCTTTTAAAGATTGATGTTAAAGTGCTAAAGACAATAATTAAAAAAAAATTATTCATTTAATTTTGTTCAAATGGTTTAGATTGACTATGAAAATCATGATTTGATAAAAATAGATTATTTGAGGCTAATAAGCTACGAATCTACCTTTGGTATTCAAATATTTTGGGAGTTACTAGTGGAGACCACCAAAATTGGTTCGAACATTGAGTTCGTTACCATGGAACTACACGTGTCGGCTTAGGGACACATTCCAAGGTTTATGCTTAAAGTAATGAGGTTAAGTCGACTCGTATATTACCACGGGAAGCCGCCTAGACAAGTAGGGTCAAATACTTGTTGCTAGGTCGATCACCTAGTAGTTGTTTATTATGTTGGTATCGGTATAGTACTCCCGATGAAAGATAAAGAAGACTTTCTTATGTTTAGGCCTAAAGAGCCGAAAGTAATTTTTGATGACTTAATGAAATCGAAATGGGTTTTTATGATTTTATTAAAAATCTTGGATTGATATAAATGTTCTAAGAATTTATATCACGGCTTATGCTTCACTCGTATTTCATTTGAAATGATGAAGAGCATGATTTATATAACTGTTTATCACTTTATATCAAATATTGGTTGCATAGTTTTTGTAAAAATTTGTCCCAGGAACTTGAGTTAGAGAGAGTTTATGACACTTATTGAGTACCGTCGTGGTGTACTCAGCCCTCCACAAGGGCTCCACTTACTTTACATATGTTCAGGATGACGTATGGTACGTGGCATGCGGACATGACTAGGATGACTCTCTTCTTGAGTTATATGGTGAGGCACCACTCCTATTTCGCGGTAGCTAACATGTAATTTTCTTAATTTATGTTAGTCGGGCATTAACCCAAGTGTTTAGTTATGTTCTTTGGTATAGAGACTCCATAGATAGTTGCGAAAAGTTGTATGTAATAGGGTTGTACACAACATACATGAAGATATATTTATTTACTTAGTCTCATTGTATTATTATGGAAGACTTCATGTATGATTCTGAATTGAAAATTTTTTCATGGTTTAACTTGAAAATATATATGTTTTCAAAGAACTTCCGCAGTTAAATTAGTTTTCATGCATATGGTTTGGGTGCATCATATGGGTTGGTTCGTTCAGATTGGATAGTGTGTCGGGTGCCGGTCACGTGGATTTGAGTAGTGACAGTTTATGTCAAATTATATTAATTTACCACGATTAAAAAATTTAATGAGGTAAAAATATACATTAATTGATGTAATAATTAAGTTATATGTATACAAAGTTACAAACGCATAGTCAAATACAACATTAGTTTGACAAGGACTGACTTGAGCCACCACTCGCACTAAGTTTTCATTGAAGCACTTGGAAAAAACAAGTAAGTTTCCCGCGAAGTCGCTCGAAACGGAGACTGCGAAATCGCGCCGCAGAACAGCAGCAGCATCACCGGTGAAGATAGAAAGAGAGAGAGAGAGAGAACGATCAGAATGTCGGAAGAGAAAATCCGTCAGGATTCGCATCTCGCCGATTCACTTAACGAAGATGCATCTTCTCCCAATTCTATCATTCCTCGCCTCCAACAGGCCCTAGCTACATGCTCTCAAGTAAGCCACAACACACACACACACACACACACGCTCCATGTCTACATAAACATATATGGAGATATCGTTAACCGCGAACAATTGTTGAATTTGCTTATACCTTCAGCTGATTGAAGCCGGTGACATTAGCAAATCCAATGAATTAGTCGCCGAGCTCGTCGATTTCCTTAATCCGATCTCAGTCTCAGTTGTAGAAGATGCATCAAATGTGGAATTGGAGACAACAGCATTCGAGATTCTTACTGAAATTGATCGTTTCATAAGTTCACCATCCAGAAACCAGGTAATTTTGTGAAAATTAGTTTTTCTTTTCTCGTTTCGTGAAGTAATGAAATTGAAGAAAAAGTGATTTACTGTATGGAAAAGGATTATTATGATATTTCTACTTTATTGCAGGAAGTTATTGATGCTCTATCCTTTGAGTTGCCGAAGGTTGTTTGTAAATTTGCTTGTGCATCCAACAGATGCTCGGAGAATGCTGAACTCATCGTTGGCCATCTAGTTAGTACGTGTTCTCCGCGTGACATGCTATCAATTCTTTGCGCGGTATGAACTTGTTCTATCTCTAGTTCTCTACATTGAAGCTGGTTTTACCAGTTCCTTTCCCATCAGTAACACAAGCAAGGAAAAGTGTCCAAAATTGAAGTTCTTTGTAAAATTCTGTACAAGATTGTTCAGAGTTGGAATACTATGTGATTTCACGTACAGCCTTTTCATCATGAAGGTTTTGAACTTTTTGTTCATCTTAAGTAAATAAATGAGGGAGTATACGTATTAAACATTTCTTTTATAAAGAGCTTTGATTGGAAGAATATTGTTGCTTCTTTGACTATTTACTCTATAGCTTGTAATATTCTACCTAACTTCGGTGATAAATGCTTAGCAGCCGTTTTATTGAGTGTTGAATGCCAACTGTTCAAGTTGGTTGTGTAACAATCTCCATTTTGCCTCATCAGATTGCTATTGCTTAGATAGGAGAAATTCTTATGCGAGATACCAGTTGAATGATGAGGATTAGAGTTTCAAGTAACTGCCATGTAGATTCTAACTTTAATATAGTGTCCGTATTAGTGAGACAGGTTCACATAGGGCATTTTTCACCGGGCTTACATGCTGTAGTTTAGAAGATAGTATACCGTGCTGACTCTCTCTAGGTTTGTGCTTGTAAGAATTTTGTTCGTCATCTTTTATGATGATTTATGTTGGAATTTTCAGGCGTTAAGTTCCCCAAGTGAAACGTTCAATGTTCCTTGCTATTTTGCTCCTCTTATTGGCGGCCTTACCAAAGGTAATCCAGAAATTGCCAATGATATTTTTCATTGATTGACATTTTACGAATAGACTAGAGAAAATAGGTTTAAACTGTGTAGTGATATTTCTTACGGTGGTAGAAGGCTGAAATCTCATAATGTTATCGCTGAGTCCACACAGGGGTATTGGAACTTATTCTCACGGCAGAAATTAGAACTTATGTTTGGATGAAGTTGTGTCTGGTGTACACCTTTTATGAACTCGCAAATGATTTAGGAGTTCCTAATGTCTAGGCCTCCCCCCTCCCCACCAATTCGTTTGGACAT
>AWOL01S0015983.1:0-104171 GCA_000715115.1 Nicotiana otophora | reverse complement strand
CCCCCTCAAATGCTAAACCTCCTCACTTGGCTCATATCCAGACTTATGAAGGGTACCCTTTCCTTTTTTACTTTTTGTTTTTTCTGACGAAGAAAACTTGGCTTTTAAAAGCTAACTTATGAACTTTTTCCCCCTTCAATGTTTGACTTCTATGGGAAAAATCTTTGTCTCCATTGACTCCTTGTTCATCTTTTTTGAGTTTCCTTTTACCAGCCGAAAGTTAAAGAGAGACTCTCCTCACTTAAAATCAATTTAGCCTTCTTGCTGCTTCTAAATATGACTTTTGCCTATGTTGTGACCATAACTGTGAGCTGGACCGTACTAGAAATAGTTTACCTTATTGCTAACTTCGTACTGCTAATCATTTTCTGTTGCTACATGAGTAATATGAGACTGCAAAGTAGTTAAGAAACACAAGATTTTCTTGTGCCATTATGTTTATTAGAGATGCTAATTGAAGTGAATAGTTAAAACACATCTCAAATGGGCCAAAGCCATGAAAAGAAATCCTAGATCCATCTATCGAGTCAGAGACAATGTTAAAGAAGGCCATCTTTAGATTGCGAAAAATGAAAAACTTCTTTGGTTAATTAACAATGTACAAGAGGAGTAGCTCCAGTCGCTTGAGATAGAGGATGGTGTCGTACGCCGTAGAGAGGAGTGAATCTGGTCGTTGGAAAAGGGATGGTGCCAAAAGGAGGAAAGAAAAGAAGAAAAATGTTGGCCGAATGTTGCCTCCAGGTTGGCAACCGACGTTGTCCTCTCTCAAGCGGCTACAGCTACTCCTCAGCAGAAGCTACTTAAAATTCTACTAAGATTGTAGCGGCTATGTAGAAATTGAAAAAATTAAAAGAAATTCTTTTGTAGAAATTGGATAGTATTCCTACTTACTTCATGTCATTATTCCCAATTCCAATTAAAGTGAAAAAGAGGCTAGATCAAATTAGAAGAAACTTCTTATGGGAAGGCAACAGTCAAAGTCACAAATTTCATTTGGTTAAATGGCCAAAGGTTATTTTACCAAAGGAGCATGGAGGATTGGGTGTTAAAGATTTGTCATTACATAATAAAAGTATGCTAATGAAATGGCATTGGAGGTATAATTTGGAGGACCCTGGTTTGTGGAAATCAGTGATTAATGCTAAACATGGTGTGAGGAACAACTGGTGCACAAGTCATAGCAGATCACCTCATGGTACAGGCCTATGGAAACACATATCCAGTTTATGGGATGAGTTCCAACTTAACTCAAAACTCAAGTTAGGGAGTGGAACACTCATCAAGTTTTGGAAAGACATGGGGCTGGGAACAATGGCACTAAAAGATGAATTTCCAAATTTGTACCTACTGGCAGT
This sequence comes from Nicotiana otophora, assembly GCA_000715115.1. Taxonomy (NCBI): domain Eukaryota; kingdom Viridiplantae; phylum Streptophyta; class Magnoliopsida; order Solanales; family Solanaceae; genus Nicotiana; species Nicotiana otophora. Next base: position 102,816 of record AWOL01S0015983.1, on the reverse strand, counting down.
AGAACAAGAATCCACTTTAGAACAATGTTGGCAGAACAGCTCTTGGGACCCTCAATTCAGGAGACATTTTCAAGATTGGGAAATAAATGACCTAATGGAATTGCTGGCCAAACTAGCACGGATTGCTGTCAAACCCCAGCTGAAGGACAAACTGGAACGGGGGGAAGGGAAATTTACAGTGAAGAAAGCATATGCACACCTATGCTCCAACAATGATCTGATAAACAATTGGCCATGGAAACTAATTTGGAGAACAAAAATGCCTCCTAAAGTGATTTGTTTCAGTTAGGTTGCCTTAAATGAAGCATGCCTCACACAAGACAACCTCAACAGAAGGAGTATACCAACGGTGAATAGGTGCTACATGTGCAATTTGGATTCTGAAAGTGTTAGACATCTCTTTTTGCATTGTCCTTTAGCATGTGATATTTGGAACATGTTCCTCTCTATTTTTGGACTAGCCTGGGTCAAGCCTAACAGCATCAAGGAAGCATATGAATGTAGGTGTTCATGGAGAGTTGGTAAATCCATCAAAACAATTTGGGTAATGGTACCTGCTGCTATCTTTTGGTGCATCTGGAATGAAAGGAACCGTAAATGTTTTGATGGGATCTCAACTCCGTTCCATGTAGTGAAAGCAAAATGCTTATTGAATTTGTTTAGTTGGCTAAATCACGTACCTGTAACTAGTTCTGTTCAATTTTTTGATTGTGTCTGCTCCCTAGTAATAGAATAGTTTTTTTTGTATATATGAGCAGACACCATCTCTCTTAATTGTAATCTTTTGCCTGCATCCGCTGGATGCTTTTAATAAATTCTCCTTACTTCATAAAAAAAGAAAAAATATACACAAAGAGCTCCTTGTACAAGGTTCATAGGCTGCTCCACAAGTGGTTATTCTGTGTATCTAACGAGATACGTAAATATGATACAATTAAGTTTTCTTGATATCCTATGTAACTATACTACAATCAAATGCAAAATATTCTACACATCCTATATAATAATCTTCATAATATTCTCTACTCACAGTTCAATGAATCTAGACATATTTTAGGATATAATTTATTTGACTTTCAACACACACTCTCAAACTCAAGTTGGTGAGACTTTTTAAGTTTGCAAATCAAAACTGAGAAATCAAAGTTTGATATGCCTGATTTACTTTTATCTTCTCGTCGCCCCCATGAGTAAATTTGAAGTTAAATTCGTTGGTGTCAAATTTTGGGAAACTTAGTACTAAAGTAGTTCGTGAAGGTTTAATCCTCTAAATGGAACTTAATTCTTCTATCAGCATTCTTTTGTTGTCAATGGTGTGATTCAATTGCTTTACCTTATTCATTGATTTCAGTTATAATACTCATCCAAAGACGGCAATTTGAGCAAGTGAAAACTGTGATTCCTGTTATTCTTGGTGTTTTAAAGTCTGTGTCCTTAGAGGCAGATGATGAAGACAAAGACACTGAGGAGTTATTCCACAAAGCAATTGTCCTTGCAGAATCAATACAAGCTGTTTGCAAAAAGTTGGTCCGTGATATTCTCGTATGCACCATCTTGTTTTCTTAGGATTACTCTGATTGATCTTTACTTCACAGGAACAGAAAGATAAGAAAAAACTTTGTGCTTTACTGGGCCTGTTCGTCTTGCAACTCATGGTCAGTGTTCCTGAGACTCAATGCAAAATCTAGATTGAGCTCTTCTGGTTCTTGTTTGAGGCCATTATTTTTGTGATAAAATTCCATTCTTGCATGCAGGCTCTTGCTTCAATTGCAATGGGGCGTAACTTTTCAAGCCTTCTTCCCATTGTGCTATACCTGTCACGCTTTCTTCCATTGTGTGGTATTTCATATGAGGGATTAATTACTGGACCAGATATTGATAAGTTCAAAACCATATGTGGAGGTAAATACGCGCATCCTATTTTCTTCTTTATCTTTATGGTACCAATCCTATTGTATCTAGTGGTGGATACTGGATTTCTCCCCTTTTGTTAGATACTTTTTTTTAAAGGCGTTGGAGGTTGGTACTTATTCCTATATTGTTCACTATCATCAGTTACAAAATGTGTTGCTAATTTCCATGTATGACAATTTGAGAATAATGTTGTACCTTGATTAGAAAGTGAGAAATCGCCCATGCATAGGTGTCATCTAATGTCCTAGTGAAATTGGCAGATGACAGGGACGATGACATGGCTTGCTTTTCTCATGTCAAGCATGGTGGATCACTTGCAGGTCACTTATTTTGTGGATTTAATTAATTGTCCTTCCTCTCACCAGATGTTGGATACCTTCCCACTCACCTGTCTATATTTCTCCTGGTGCAGTAATCTGGGGTTACAAATCCAATGAGGCATCAATGGCTGCTGATGAAAATTTTGAAGCAGTGAAAAATGAACTTCAAATGAACCAGACTAAAAGATGGCAGGCAATAGGCATGTTAAAGCATGTCTTCTCAAGTATCGACCTATCATGGGAATTGAAAACACATGCTCTTGATTTCCTGCTTTGTATAATGGATGGAGGTGCAACCGTAGAAATACAAAATGACAATATGGACTACTACACATATATGCCTACTCTATATACAGCATTGCAGGTGAATTATTACGACATCTTCGGTTCTTTTGAACTGCTTTGTCCTAGTGCCCTAAAGTTGAAGTGCACTGTGCAGGCAATTGAAATGGTCATTATATATGCACCAAATGCTGTTTTGCGGAAGAAATCATTTGATGCCTTGAAGAAGGTAACAGCATTTTTCCTGTGCTTTGAAATTTTTTCTTGCAGAAGCTCTTTTTCAATGTTATTATCATACCGGAATTGCATGACTCCTGTCTGGAGCAAAATGGGGAGTCTACTGATGCTTTTCTTTTAATACTCAGAAATATGATATTTCTTGCAAATTGTAGTATCAGCGAATGTTGCATTTGTAATTTTTTTGATCAAGGTTGCAATTGTAATTTATTCCTCTGAGAATCTATCAATGATCTCTTACTCTTACATGAGGGGTATGGATGAAACTGAATTGATGATGTTCTTTAAATAGACTGTACTTCTTACAGGTTGTAGGATCCTTCACGTTTCCTATATTATAAGTAATCTGGAAAGTTTACCTAACAGTCAAAACGACAATATTGCATAATAGCAGTTCAGTTGCTCTGTCCCTAATGCTAAAGAGTAAAACATGACTTCTTCTCTGTTTTGCGTTTTAAACTACTTAGGCCTAGATTCCGTCTGGTTAAATCTCTGTCCAAGGAAGAAAGATGAGTGTCGAAGGAAGAAAGATGAGTGTCTTGGGGTTTTTACGCCAAAATGGTAGAGAGATAAAAGAGTACTGTCACTTTAACCCCTTTTTTCTTTACCCTTTCTTCTTTTCTTCTCATCATTCTGGTATTTCCCTATTAATGGTAGACTTGCTAGAGATTGCAAATGGCCAATTTGTCAAGAGATGCCTATGAACTTTACTCTCTAGTGGAGTATCTAAAAGTGCACGTGAAAAACAATGGCGATGGTCTTATGACTAGTTGTCAAGAAATTAATCCGAGTTGTTACAACAACAACAACTATGCCTCAATTCCAAGCAAGTCGTTATCGGTGTATGAATCCTCACTGCTTATGTCGCTGCATTTAAGCCCGTATTAGTCCAATATATAACGATTTAATTTCTCTAGCGCTAGAAGTTCTCTACATGTTTTACTGGCATATAAATCTCTACCAAGACTAAAAGAATTTTTGCTAACATTGGACCTAAAGTTAACTTACTAACATGACTAAAAACTAATGCCCACTGATTATTAGATCTTTTTCTTTCATATGGATTCCAAGAGATTTTAGATCTTAAGAGGCAATTCCTTCCATGTGAATATTGGTATACCTCGTCTTTTAACACCGTCAATCAACATGGTTTCACACAGAAAGACGATGCATCTAAAGTCGACGTAAGCATGACCAAACCATCTCAAGCGACCTTCTCTCATTTTATCCTCATGCGTGCTATTTCCACCTTCTGACAAAACGATCATTTTTAAATTTTGTCTACTCTTCTATGACAAAATATCTATCTTAACATCTGGAACTCTCAGACACTAAACCATTCGATAGAACTGGCTCACTTTGAAACATATCCATCTCAAACATAACACTCCAATGGGCCTTTTCCATTTCAACCGTCCTTTTCTGATTCTATGCGTGGCATCTTCATCTATAATACCTGTCCTTGAACATCGGGCTTAGATATCTAAATCATTGCATTTAGGTCCCACAATCCGTCTGATCTCACCTAAGCTTCGCTCTTCTTATGTTGGTTAAACTTGCCGTATGTACTCAGTCTCACTTCTAGTAATCCTAAAACCCTTCCTCTAAAGTGTTTCTCATAGTTCATGCTTTTTCATTTTCAGTCTTAAATTTATTCTAATCATTGCAAGGTCAAAATATTGATGTTGGCATTATTTTACTGAAAGTTACTGCTTGGATGGTATTCTTTCACAGTTGTCTAAGAGGCATCAAAAAGGAATACCAATTCCTTCTAAATTCGCCACTAGTGGTACATGCACCTTGGACTAGCTGAATGGAAATCTTAATATTAGCTTGAGTGGACATTGAACCTTGTGCGGACTTTGACTTCTTATTATGCCATTAAGTGTTTGGAGAAACGTGGCCTATTATAGACCTGTAGAAAAGAGTGCTAAAAGTAGAAGAATTTGAGTGAAAAGGAGAAAAACTAACAAAAAGGGGTGAATGCTGATAAAACCTTGAGGATACTTTGAACTTCCAAGTTACTTTGGCTTTGTGTTTAGTTCTTAAACGCTTCACGGGGTTCTTTGTTTTAAATGCGCATTATTGGCTATATTTTGTGATAAAGAATGTATATATGTGGGCATTGAATCGTTTGTTTTTTGTTTACTTGTTTATAGAGAATTTGCGGTTAGACTTGCATGTGACCATTTGATGATTGGTTTTACATTATCAGGTGCTTGCAGATGTTCCAAGTTCTTTAAGGTTTGACATCTTGAAGGCTTTGATACAGAATAACGAGTGTTCTTCTATGGTATGTCCTCCTTCTGTTGCTAGAGAAGTCACAGCTACAGTAATTGTTCTGGGACTACACTTAATTGAATTTATTCATAACTAAATATTTTTATGTACAGATTGCAATCCTTTTAGATTGTTTTAAAAGGGAAATGCTTGAGGAATATAGTAGAAGCATCTCGGTAACAAGTGGAGTCCCAGAGGCAGAGGTGAAAGATCCTCCATGTGCCTCGTTTTGGAGTGCTGGTGCTCTGGAACTAGTGGAGCTGGTTCTAAAGCCTCCAAAGGGTGGCCCTCCATCCCTTCCTGAATACAGTGATGCAGTAATTAACTCTCCTTTCTCCACTCCACAATGTGTGACTTGTATTAGCATCTATAGTTTTGTATTAAACTTGCCTGGCATGATGTTTTCTTCTTTTGTTGAGTTCTATTTGTATTCTTTTTTTGGATATAGAGAGAATGAGATGTTATTTCTTCCAGTGGCATTAACGGCAGTTGATTTATAAGCTAGCTTATTGTATGACTCCATAAAGAGAACTGGCTACTTTTTCTTCATTTATCTATCACATGATGGGTCAGCTATTTGACCAGAGGATTTGGGGCACAAATAAACTCAGTGTTGAGTGATAACCGTATGATCGTTCCTCTTCCACTTTGCACTGAGCAGCATGAGTGAACTTACATAGCGAGCTGCCAGTTAGACTTATCTGTGAAATTATAATGATGAGAAAAGGCTAGGATTTATAAATCTTACATTTTAATCATTATAAAGGATTAATGTGGTGATGCTGTGCTTAATATTCTTGGGGATTTGCATTTTATGTTGAAGTTACTTGGTCTCATACAGTGGACCATCTTTGATCAAGTCTTTCCCCCTCTCTCCTTCTTGAGGTAATGTTGTGCTAATATCTTCATCAAAACTTCAGAGTAGTGAAAAGGAATTAAGTTTTAATCAACTCCTCCTGCCCACCTCCATTATCGACCCCAAGACATGCATTAAATACAAAGTGAAATACAAAATAGTCGACATGCAGTTGTCAACTTGTGTCTGCTCAGCATTTGCTTAGAAGTACGACAAGGATGCTACTGGGACTCGACGCTCAGTTTAAAGTGGTGTAAATTTTGTTTGAAATGAAGTAACTAGGGCATATTGATATTAGTATGTTGAGAAAATACATGTTGAGCCGCTGAGGCTTTGGTCTAGTAGTAAGAGCGCCGCGCGTGATGCACATCACAGGTTCAAACCTTGCCGCAAATTTGGTATTTAAGTTGGTAGAGGAGGGGGCCATTATCCACCAAGTTTCGAACCATGCGCCAGTAGGCCCTTGGGGATTTCTCGATTATTAAAAAAAATACATGTTAAAGATTCTAATAATTTACCTAATTTGTTCACAAAGAGCAAGTATTGGAAAGTTTAGTTTTGCCTGAAATTCTCGGGTAAACGTTTTAGCTACATAGATTTCTTATGGTTTCTTTGACATTTATGTTGATTTCAAAGCCCGATGGTGCCACCTCTAAAGTTATTGTCGCTGTTCACTTAAGAAGCTTTTGTACTTTTTCTTTTTTCTCCCGTCTCTATATTGTTTCTTGTCTGGTGAAAAATAAGGAGGATTGGTAGCTCTTTGCCTCTTTGAGTCATATTAATGCCACACTTGTTTGATCGCGTGTGTTAGTTTATGACTTTGTGATTTTCCCTTGAAAAAGTCCATATTGTTCACCTGATACCCTCATAGCATACCGAATTCGGAATAATGAAGGAACTCCTTTCTTCTTTTTTACTACATACGCTGATTAAATTTATGGGTTCTTACTGTATTTCTTGCCATACTCTACAGGTTCTATCAGCTCTCAATTTATATCGGTTTGTACTGATCAGAGAGTCAACTGGTAAGTGTAGTCTACCTATGAAAAAATCTCTATTGGATTAGTGTCTTTAATGGTTGCTTTACGTTTCCACTTTATCATTGAGTAGAATGATACTCTCCTGGTACCAGTTACATGGTACTTCTATTTGTGGCTTCTCTATAATGTTTGAGGGATTGGATACAAAATTTAAGATGCTATTTTGACTTGTGTATATTAGTGACAGATGAAAGAAAAATCACAGTGATGTTGAAAAAATTAGTTTAGCAAAGAAAACATTACATCAAGACTTATTGTTGAAATCGTTGAAATGTATCTGAATTCTAAAACTTGTGAACATCATCTATGATATCATTAATAAATGGTGTCAAACATCTTGAGCATGCCAGAAATGAAAAGAGTCATATAAAATCGGCCTAATACATACTTTACCGTCCAAATTGCACATATTTCCCTTTTACACACCTTAAGTACATGGGCATCCTTTTACACCTTATCTAATCTCAAATCTTAGCAAAGACGTTGCTTTTTGTCGACGTGGCCAGCAAATGTTTACCAACATTTTAGGCACATGATTAACAAAATTATTGTCTGAGGCATTTTTTTTAAGTGTCACATGTCCCATATCTCCTCCATCTTCCACCTTCCACACCCACCAGCTCCAACAGCCACCTTGAACCTCTCCACCCAACAGCCTCCACCTTCAGGCTACTGCCCCAACCAACCTTCAAAAGAATCACACATGCATCCACTCCTCCAGTATCACCACCTAAAAACCTTCTTCATCAGAAAACCCATCAGATCACCCCTACCATTTTTCATACAATAACCCATTCTCCTAAACCTTCCTTCGGCTAATAGACCCCCTTACCACTCCACAAAGCAAGATTCCACAGACAGAACTCAGCTTCTAAATCTTTTTGGAAGCAGAACTAAAAATACAGATGGAGAAATTGAGATTGTGGGAGTTGTCAAGAACTATTAGAGCCATATAACTTGGTGAAACTGAAACAAAAATGGAGAGAGATTAGTGATTTCCTGGTGGTGTAGGAGTGGTGACGATTGAGTGATTTTTGGTGGAGTGTTGGGGTCAAAGAGAGGTGTTGGCCGGCGTTTTTGTCTTTATGGTGGTCGTTGTTTGGGTGATTCTGGCATGAGGCGGTAGAATTATTTGGTGATCATGATGTGCGTGAAAGGAAGGGGTACGATGGGTCTTTTGGAGATGGAGGAGGCGCCTGGGGCAGGGTTAGTGTTTTGTGGCGTCACAGTTGTGGTCTTTATTGATGAAAGATGAGGTGACACTGGTATTGGAGAGAATGACTGTTGGTTTTGGGACGGTGGTGTTGGCGGTTACCATGGAGGTGGTGTTGGTAGCAGCCATGGAGGAAGATGAAGACCGAAAAAATTGGAAAATTTTGGTCAATTGGATATAGCTGTAATTTTAAGTATTCTCCTTTTTTTCTTGATTGGTAAAATGTTCTTGCACCGATAGGCACGCGTAATGCAACCTCCAGGAATAAGTGGCCAAACACTGAAGAGGTGTAATAGCTATGTTTCGGACAACTTTTGGTAGGTAAAGGTTACCCGCGCGTAAAAGGGAAATCGGGGCAAGTTGAAGGAGGAAAGTATGTATTAGCCTATAAATTATCATGTCAAAACATCTTGAGCTACATTTTGTACAACTTTAATTCATTCAATTATTCATATCTAAACTTTGACAATCTTTTCTATTGCACTAACTTTTCAATAGCTATTTCAGTCTTGTTCTTTCACCACTACTAATTTTATACAAAAATCCTGTAAAATGAAACACAGGAAAATTGTATGTCAGGTCGTATATCCAGAACTAATGTTCTCTGTACACATATGAAACTCTTCATTTAAGTTTCACTTTCTTACTAATTGGGGAAAAAAGGTTTCGCTCATTTTCTGGAAGCATTTTCTCCTCTCTATAGTCCATTCTTTTGCGCGGCATGTAAGGGATCGAACAAACATTCTGAAGAATATAAATACTTTACGAAGGGCCTAGTTGAATTGTTCAAGTGCCTTGTGTATAAAGCTAGTGACTGAACCATTGGTGTATTTCTTTGGAAGATCTTCTGCTGTCTCAAGTTTCTTCTTTTCTGGTAAAAGACACGACTAATGAATTATTGTCAGTGGATACTCTTGTCTTTTTCGTTGTCTAATATCTGTAGGCTAAACTTATTTATCCTCTACATGAATTTTGGAGTCAACAGAAGGTGAAACTAACTGTTACTGGTCATCTGACTTCCATAACACATGCAACAGGGAAAACCAACTATACTGGAGTGCTCTCTAAGGACATGTTACAGAAGGCTTACAATGAATGGCTTCTACCTTTGCGCACGTTAGTGACGGGAGTCGTAGCAGAAAACCAGAATGATCATGACCAACTAGCATCAGATGCAATATGTGCCTTGAACCCCATCGAGTTAGTTTTATATCGTTGTATTGAACTCGTTGAAGATAATCTGAAACATGCATAGCTTTATCACCAATCTGTTACAGTCATCTGGTAATCTTTTCTAGATTCTAGGAACAATAGAAGGAAAACTGTAATTACTCATTTTCTGTTATTGTCTTGTTATTTTTTGTTTTCTCCATTCAGACACTGTAAAATCCCAGTTTTGCAATGTACAGACAAGCTGGATTCTTTCTTGCCAAGAGAAAATTAGCTTTGGAGTTCATTCTTCTTAATGTAAGAAATTTTGACCTACATGCAATTTATATCTTGATGGGATGAAAAACTGTTGTGAGTTCTTGGAGCGGGGAGCACCCTCCACTTCCAACCAAGATGTTGTGAGTTCGAGTCACCCCAAGAGCAAGGTGGGGAGTTCTTGGAGGGAGGGAGCCGGGGGTCTATCGGAAACAGCCTCTCTACCCCAGGGTAAGGGTAAGGTCTGCGTGCACACTACCCTCCCCAGATCCCACTAGTGGGATTATACTGGGTGGTTGTATGGGATGAAAAACTGTGACCTAAAAGGTGTGCTTCTGTTCACGGGTTGGAGCTCATCATCTATAGTCCACCTTTTCTTGATAGGTATACATACTAGCATATTTTATTTGAATCCTTCCAGGAGAAAAGTAGATGCTAAAGTTAAGTATATGTAGAACTATCTAGGTGTATCATTTGATTTAAAAACAACTGTTAATGTAAAGGCTGAGTTATATTGTATCAGTGAGTTTGATGGTGAAGATGAAATTTAGTATGTGGAATAAGTTAAATATTGGTTAGAGTAGAAAGACTATTGATAATATAAAGAAACAAATTATTAAAGAAGAAAATCGAAAGGTAAAAGGTCAGATATTAGGTAGGGACAAGCGAAGAAGTATCTTTTTCTCTATATAACGTAAAAGTGCATATGAAAAGAGGAGAGCTTTCCTTTTTAGACCATTCAGTCAGCAAATGTGAAGAATCTCCAAAAGGGTTGTTGTCGGCATCATGTTTTGACATTGGCCTACTCCTGGTTTTACAGTTTTGACTTTAACATTGTGAGCAGTTTTAACATTGTGGGCACGTAATTGTTTGGCATTTATTTGCGTCTTTAGCATATTTATTGGCATTGCAATTTATGAAAATAACAAAAATATTTTATTCCTTGCATTTTTTAGATCTTAATCACATATTCATTGCATTTCTAGAATATAAAAATAAAAATAAAAAATCATTAGTCATTTTAGTTTGAAGGATTTTGTTTTGGTTTTAACTATTTAGAATTTTGCATTAATTCACAAATTTAGCTAATTAATTAGTTTAATTGTAGGTTCAAAATAGGTATAATTAGAGTATTAAATAAGTTTTCAAAATTGAAAATGAAACAAAGAAGGAAAGAGGAGAGGCCTGCTGGGCCAATTTTGCAGGCCCGATGCCAACTCAAACCCGTCCAACCCACTCCCATTATTTGGTTTCCCCCCATAAACCAAAACGACCCCGTTTAATCCCGATTTCATCCCCACCATTCATCGAGTCCTAATCTAAAGGTTCAGAACTTATCAACCCTCCCACATAAAATTGTCCGAAATTAACCCCCAAACCCTAAAGCCCATTTCATTCCCTCATCTCCCTCTCTTATCTTCTCTCCTTAAACCGCCACTCACTGTAAATCGCTTTGCGGCGGCACCACCACCGATCTCCCCCAAATAATAGACTCTCATTAACCCTAATCTACCATTTCCTCGCTTTGCGGCGGCACCACTACCACTTTCCTCTTCTTAGTTTCTTTTTGTTTTCCAACAAGACTAATTTAATCTTTAATTAATTCTCATCTTAGGTATTGCATAATTAGTCGAGTCCATTAATCTCTATTTGATGTCGTTTTTTTTAATATTAGCCAATTGCATGATTAGTTTAGTTGATTACATTGAATCTGAAATTGTTCATTTAGTTCGCTATGTTAAGTTTGAGCTTGATTGATAATTTTGGCTTAGCTTTAAGGAAAATTGGGTCTGTTTTAGTCAAACAACTAGGTTACAAAGGGTGTGGAGATTAATTGGGCGAACCTGGGTCATGGGCCCGTTGGCCAAAGCCCCAGGCAGAGTTCAGTGGTTAAATGTGATTTACAAGACTAAGGGGGTCAATTGGAAGATTAATTTTACAAGCATCTTTCTGTTATTTGTTAAGAAGGTTCTAGAATAGAGTAGAAGGGTTAAAATGTAATAGAACAAAGGAATTAGGTCAAATTTGGGATGAAAAGGGGAAATACAGAAGAGTAAAAAGGTTGTAAAATGAGGAAGGAATAATCTGAATGGACAGCTGTCTAAAAAACTGTTAAAAATGATGCTTCTTTCCTATTTTTTAGCTGGCAGATTCTCCTAGAGACTCTATGATATTTCTGCATAAAAGGCTCACACACACTCCCTCACGGGACAGGGAATTCATTACATTTTCAGAGCTTGCCTTTCACTGATTTTTCACTCTGATTTTTTGGTCTCACCCTAGAAAAGCTGAAACAATTTTCTGGAATTCAAAGTCAGATCAAAACTAAAAAAAGAGATTCAGAACGAAATCAAAACAAGGACCAAGAGTGGATTTAAAAGCTAGTTCGATTTCTGTTTTTCTCTGTTTCATCGTGTTTATGGGATTTCATTGGTATTTAAAGCTGTAAAGGAGTTGTGTAGCTGCTGGATTTATTTTCTGGACTTGCTAAACTCCATTCATCTATTTCTGCCTTTATCTGGTTCATTTCAGTTATTTTACTGTTTGATTAGGTAAGTTTCAAACTCCTTTGTATTATGTCTTTGTTTGAATATGTAGTACTGTTGACTCTTTACTTCACTTCTGTGAATTAGTTTAGCTCTCGATTTCTGCCATCAATATGTAATGAATGTGATTTTGCATCAATTTGGAGTGTGATTAAAACCAGCAAGTTATTCGAAACATGATACTTATGTAAAGTACTTAGTTTCTACTTTAAAATTAGGAGCCCTATTATTAGTTATCTAATCATTCCATGCTTAACTACATGTTTTCCATTCGTTGAATCTTTATTGAGTTTCTGCAAATTTGCTTAGAGCTACTTCTCTGTGATTCGAATGTTCAATGGAGTTTTCATTTGAAACACGCTTGAGTTTTAAACTTGAATCGAATATTAATAGCAATCATAGAGTAATGAATTTTCTCTAAATTTGTATGAAAAGAGAGTTTGAAGATGGTTGTAAATCATTAGAGTATTATATGGGTAATCAGAATTGATGTATACATTCTTTATTTTTAAATTCCAGTCAGGTGTAAATTTGGATAATTTGTACTGTCTATTTGTGATTGTTTTAACTAAAAGTGTAAGTTCATTATGGATGATTGCTTCCAAATACCAGTAAGACTAATTATGTGACATTATTGTTAGCTGAATATGTGAAGATCCGCTCATATAAATTATGTTTATTCATATAATCGATTCCCACAAGTGAAGCCTTTAAGGATCAGATAATGTCGCCTTTCACTTTGGCCCCTTCATTTGTCTTATTGGTTTTGGGCTCAACTAGTGGAAGCCTATATGGAGCTTGGTTGAGTCCCTTCCATCAAGCTCATTTCTTTGAATGTGACCGGGGCTTCAACGAAGCCCAACTCATGGGACTTTGGCCATAGCAAATGATGATCCACCTAATTGTCTCCTCAAAAGCGGACTCAGTAACTATCAACTCGCCTAGGAATGGAATGTTGAAGGCACTGGTTTGTTTAGAATCCGGCCAATTGCAATAACAATCCTTCGAACTCCCACAATACGTTGGACATTCTTGATAATCCTAAATCTGAATATTCAAACTCATAAACATTCGTAGTTTACTTTACGCATATTTAAATAAATCATCGTGACTATGGGTACGGTTCCCGTGGCATAGTCGCGATAAGTAAACCCCAATTCGAGTGTGCGTTTCACGCGACTTGATCATAATTTCAAATAATAATAATAAATATGTTATAAGTCGCGGGTGCGTTTCACGTGACCCGATTCGCAATATGTACAAAAACAATGAGTGCGCGATATCACGACTTGTTCAAATAAATTCCATTAATATTAAAAGCGGTAAAAGATAAAATGCACAATATGTTCATAAACTTGTAATAATTTGACATTTAAGCCAAGTGTAATTTGTTAAGCGACCTTGCTAAAACCACGGAACTCGGGAGTACCTCACACCTTCTCCCGGGTTGACAAATTTTTACCCGGTCTTCTGTATTTGCGGACCGTAAATAGAGTCAATTTCCTTGATTTGGGATTCTAAAATAAATCAGTGACTTGGGACACCATAATAATTATTTCAAGTGGAAACTATGAATTAAATAAATAATCCCATTTCAAATAATATCACTTTATTTGGAAAAACTCCCTATTCTTCGGAAAAAAGAGGTGTGACAGCTCTGGCGACTTTGCTGGGGAATCGAACCTAGAATCTCTGGTTCACGGTTCAGAATTCGAGCTTAGAATAATTGTTATGCTTGAATTTTATTTATTATCTGATTTTATACGTGTTTGAGCCTAGTGTGCTAAATGCCACTTTTTACCGCTTTGATATTGTTTGAACTGTATATAAAACTGTTATGACACCCTTCTTCTCTTTGAGTCTTCTAAATCTTTTAGGAAGCATGCGCTTCGTGTGGCTTCTTTTCTGTTAGAGTCATACTTCTAATTTTAGAACAAGGATCAGACAAGTTGCAAAGCTAGTGAAGCTTTTGTATTCCCGGTACGCTGCCCCCCTCGGCTCGAGTTGTCCGCTCGGGTAAGCCAGGTCTAGAACAACACACCCAGGATTTAAACCTAGAACAACATAGCCTCATGCCGGATCCCTAATAGGAACGTTTGTTTGCATCACCTGCATTTGACTTTGGGGACTCAACACAGGGGTTGGGTCAATCTAGGACAATCGTACCCAATATAAAAGACCATCCTAATGTATTTTTACGTGTTACTTGTGCATATATTTGCTTCGGCTTGCATGTTGACCGGCTTCTAGAATAGGGAAACCAAGAAAAAACCAAGAGTGAGGTAGGAGAGAGAAAATTTGCCCGGTTATGAAAATTCAGGTATTTGAAAAGTCCCGAACCCTGCCGAAATTTTGAAAAAAAGTGAAAAAGAAAAGTCATTTAAAAATAAGCCAAATATTTTCAAAAAGTCATGTTTTTCCTATTTTGTCAACACTTACCGAACTACGCGGGTCTGATTCTCACCGGATGTGAGATACATAGGCAATCCCTATCAGGTCCGGCCTCATTTTTGCAAAATTAACAAAATAAGAACCTTTTTGAAACATGATCATCACTCTGGGCCGTTCTTGTCAAAATAACCTTAAAACGTTCTCTTGGGATGCTGGAAGGCTGTTTTCGCAAGAATAGCCACAATATAAACCCAAGTCAGCTCTTCCCCCATAATCAACACTGTTTGGCAGAAACAACCCTAAAAACTTTCTTCAAGCGCTGAAGGGCCGTATTTGCAAAAACAACCCCTATTTTGTTATTGAGTTTATTGAACTAAATTTTCAAAATTAACCACTTTGTATTTTTGGAAAATGTATCGGTTTTGATCATTTGTCCTCAATTTACGTGCAAAATGAGCACCGTTGAGAATTTACCTTTTCAGATCGTAGATGAGAGCCCCCTAAGACTCCACATGGATGGTTCAAATTAGTAGCTTAGTATTTTTCATTTATCATTATGCTACTGCTATATTGTATTTGGTAGCAATAGCAATTGTCTTTCTTTGTTCCATTATTTTTCATTTACCTGAACAGTGTGTAACCTTATTCCAGTTTAGGACTTATTATATATATCAGCTACTAGGTGAATAACCTAGTAGTATAATTAAAAAAAAAGACTCCACATGTGGTGGAATGACGTGGGAGAGGTCAGCAAGCATTCTGTGACTAAGGTATTAGGTGGGCTCACCGGTCTTTTGAAGATTAAGCCTAGGGTTGATCTAATTGAGGCACTGATACCATTCTGGGACCTGACACACAATGTTTTTCACTTCTCAGACTTTGAAATGACCCCTACGCTGGAGGAGATAGCAGGTTATGCCGGTTTTGACGGGAGCCTTAGGAATCAATATCCAGTAGCACCTAGAACTATGACCCCTCACAAATATTTGGACCTTCTGAGCATTAACCGGCAAGATAAAAGTGAAAGTTTGGCCGAGTAGTACATTCCACTTTTTGTATAGCCGATATAGGAGCCCCCACAGATTTGAGGCTCTAGACACTGGTTTGAGTCACCAAGGGAAGAAAAACAAGTGGGAAACACACAAAGGTTTAGCCTTCGTAGTCGCATTCTTGGGCACTCTAACTGCCTGTCGAGCTGGTGCAAAATTCTTTGAGGGTTGTAATACGCTTTTGCAAATATGGCTGGTGGAACATCTCTGTCATCGCCCAAGATACATGAACTACGGATTAACCAGACTTAGTTACATCGAAGAGTACGGAAACAGGATAAACGACTATGAGTTGCCAGAAGGTACTGAAGCATGGTTCACACATCTAGGTTCTTTAAGCACAAAGCAAATTGAGTTTGACTTTTAGTTGGCTTCCGGTCAACGAAGTTATCTACATGTCTGTCGACGTGTGCTTTCTTTTATTGATGGGTCTTCGGAGTATTCAGCCATATGCTCTACATCGGGTTCTATGCTAGTTGAGAAGGTATCAAACAGTCCCTCATGACGAAGATCTGAGTGCACATGTTATTGAGCTACACCCAGGGGCTGCATTTCTGGAAGAAAAGGTTCGCCAGGTTTGGCATTAATGTAGGTTTCTGGAGCCATATACTCAGGTGCGAGATTTATCATCTGGTGAGGCAAAGTCTAACTACACAGCATGGTATGGTAAGAGAGCCCAGATCGATCAAAAGCCGGAACAGCTCGCCAAATGGCCCCATATCCAACAATTCATAGATGGGGCACAAGAACAGTGGGTCTGGTTAGCCAAAGAGAGAGAATACCGGACCACCATCAGCAAACTAGAGCATCAGGTCAGAACCATCAAATTTGAAAGTGGGTTGCAAGCCGTTAAAGATGAGGGATAAAAGAAAAGGTTAGCCCGGGAAAATGAAGCCCTCCGAGCTAAACTCCGGGAAATGAAAATAGACGCTAAGACATCGGTAAGAAGTGAAAGGGATGAAAAAATTCATAAGCAACCCGAGCCGAAAAGTGCATGACTATGCGGCCGACCTGACAAAGGCGAAAAGTACATGACTATGTTTTCCTTTTTAAGTTAGTTATCAATATCTTCGAGTTTTTGTAATGAAAAAACCAAAAAGATTTTCATTAATGAAATATTGAAAAACCCCAAAAATTTTATTTGCTTTCATTTTGTATTTATTTCCCTGAACTACGTAATGATCTGATTTATGCAGCGTCATGATACGTAGGCAATCCAAATCGGATGCAATCATAGCCATAATTAATCTGAGTGAAAATTAACAAAAAAGAGAAAAGAAAGAAAGTGTGATAAAAACGAAAGAGAAAAGCACGAATGACAAAACAGAAGAGAAAAAGAGAGTGGAAACGAAAGAAAAGAATTGCAGAGTGAAAAAGAGATAGTGAAAGTCGGGTTGAAACACGCAGCCGTTGCAATAAATATTTTAGAAGCGTTTAACTGTTCAGGTGCATTGCATCCCCAATGTGAGATTGCCTATATGTTAAATGTCTCAAAACTAACAAGGTTGTTGTGTGTGCAAATAAGCCAGGTTCTGTTCAGGTGGTTGGTTTTGTCGGTAATCTGTCTTCTCACCCCTATTTTACAATATCTAAAAGAAGGGTTCCAATGGCCTCAGAAAAGCAATCTCCGCATTATTAATCCTAAGGATAGCCCTGAACTAGCTATTTCACAACCTGAATCGGCAACCATCGAAGAAAATAAGATGCTGCGTCTCCGCATGCTGGAAATGCGGGACGCTTGGTCTAATGGTAGGGAACCGCCAAGTGCAATTCCTAGATTCCCCGAGCTGATCCCAAGGACGAGTGGAACCACCAACATCCCTATAACCAACCCATTTATCCCGTGTGGGTACCCTATAATGTCATACAACTTTACCGATATGCCTTCTGTGGTTCGCCCCCTGGCACTGTTTTTCGGGGCACCTTCAACATTGTTCTCCGCACCATCAGTTTTTACCATGGCACAACCAACTGTGCCCAGGCCATGCATTGAACCCCCAACGTTCACCTTCCAAGGTCCGTAATTTTAACCTGATATGACTCATGTCACTCCGAACTCGTACGCCCAACAACCACAGTATGAGTCTCCGATTGAGCAAGAAAGAACAATTAAAAATCTCGAACAGGAAGAAATGGCTCGAAAGATGAAAAGCTTGGAATAGAGATTAAAAAACATGCAAGGCCTGAGTGGCCAAAAAAGTGTTTCCTATTCGGACTTGTGCTTGTTTCCCAATGTTCATTTGCCTGCTGGTTTCAAAATACCGAAGTTCGAAAAGTATGATGGGCACGGAGACCCAATTGCCTATTTAAAGAGATACTGCAATCAGCTGAGAGGGGCTGGTGGAAACGAAGAGCTTCTGATGGCCTACTTCAGAGAAAGCTTAACAAGAATCACCTCAGAGTGGTACATGGATCAAGAAATCACCCACTGGCACATATGGGACAATTTGGCCCGAGATTTTGTCCGATAATTCCAGTATAATGTGGACATCGCTCCCGACAGAAACTCCTTGTCCAATTTGAAGAAGAAAACCACGGAAAGTTTCCGCGAGTATGCTGTCAAATGGAGCGAGCAAACTGCCAGAGTAAAACCTTCGATGGACGAAGCAAAAATGGTTACAGTTTTCCTACAGGCCTAAGAGGCTGATTACTTCGAGAATATGATGTTTGCTATGGGAGCCATTCGCTGAGGCTATCAAGATTGGGGAGATGGTAGAGAACAGTATAAAAACGGGACGGATCTTAAGTCAAGCCACTATGAAATCTACATCACAAGCCATCCATAATAGTTTAGGGGGTTTGTCTAATCACAAAAAGAGAGAGGAGGGAGTCATGATGGCTTCGAGTTCAATGGGGTCTCGCTGATTATTTGACCATTATTATATGCCACCAAGAACCCCATAACACTATTACCCACATCAAGATGGTGCTTATGCCATGGCATCGCCTCACTATGCGGTGATGAATGCCCAACCGTACACACGGCCCCAACAACACTACATCCAAACCCGAAATCCACTTCCTAGAAATAGCCATCCTTATCAAGCACCATATAATTCTCGCCCACCACAAAATGCACACCAACAGGATCCACGCCCTCGAGTGCCTTCCACACAAAACAATTTCACCCCCATTGGTGAATCTTACTCAAGTCTGCTTCAGAAGTTAATTCAACTGGGTCTATTGCAACCCGTGGCTCCCAATCAGCAAAATCCCGAGTCTCCATCATACAGGGCCGGTGCCAAGTGTGCATACCATTTAGGAATGGAAGGCCATGATAGATGATTTTTGTCCCTCAAAAGGGCTGTAGAAGGCCTGAGCGAAGCGAAAAGAATTGTGCTGAGGGATGAGAAGATCCCTAATGTGACCAATAATCCATTACCTGCTCACAATAATGGGCCGGTCATTGGTATGATTTGTGATGACAAAGAGTTTGACCCGGCATTGAAGGCCATTGTTGCCATCGCCAATTCAGAGGTAAGACCTAAAGTAGCGGCAAAATCAACCAAAACCGAAAAGAAAGTAGCTCCGGTTCCTCAGGCCGTTGAAACAAAAACTGGGCCAGCACCTGTCGAGAATGTGGTTCTTTATGTTCCTAAGGCCCCGAGAAAAGAACAACTTATCCTCAGCACTCCCAAGAAGTTTGATAAAAGGAAAGCTACATTGAATGTGCCAAGACTATATGTACCAAATGGGACATACGTGGCGCAGGGGCCAGTAATTTCACCAAGGCTGACTGAGCCCATGGTTATCAGTCCCACACCACAGAGTCCTATGAAAGATCCTATTATAGCCCCTAGAACTATAACAGAACCGTGGTTACATACAAAGGGAATGAAATTACGGGGAAAGTGAATGAGATGAATCAGTATGGGAGGTACCATACCCCAGAAGAGCTAAAGAAGTCCAAACAGAACAGTGATAAACAGATGCTATCCAAGAAGTCTATAAGCAATAAGGAAGCGTAAGAGTTCTTTAGAAAGATGAAAACTTTAGAGTACTCCTTCCCAAGTCTCACTCTTATCTCTGTTGCTGAGTTCGGATGAACACCAGAAAGTGTTCCTCAAAACACTCAATGAAGCATATGTCCCGATTGATACTTCTGTCGAACAATTGGAAAGAATGGCCGAAAGACTTTTTGAGGTCAACAAGATTTCCTTCAGCCGCGATGATTTTCCCCCAGCGGGAGCTGCCCATAACAAAGCCCTCCACCTGACTGTCAAATGTGAGGGCTATTATGTGAAAAGAGTGATGTTAGATGGTGGGTCCGGGGTAGATATTTGCCCTCTCTCAACACTCCAGAGAATGGAGATTGGAACAGAAAGAATTCAGGCTAACAATGTCTGTGTGCGAGCTTTTGATGGGGTCAAAAGAGACACAATAGGATAAATTGATCTGATTTTGACTATTGGCCCCGTGGATTTTAAGGTGACCTTCTAAGTTTTAGACATGGAAACCTCATACAATTTCCTTCTGGGTAGACTATGGATTCATGCTGCTGGAGTTGTTCCTTCCACTCTTCACCAAATGGTCAAGTTTGAATATGATAATCAAGCGATTATTGTCCATGGAGATGATGAGCAATCCATCTACCGGGACCCTTCAGTCTCGTCTCTTGAAGCTAGGGAAGGTAGTGAGCATATTGTGTACCATGCTTTCGAAATTATGGTCGCTGACCAATTTGAAGAAGGGGACCCATTACCTCAACCTTGCTTGTCTAATGCTTTGGTCATGGTCCCCACCCAAATGATTAGAAATAGGTACAAGCCCGGAAAAAGGCTCGAAGTATCTCTGCAGGGCATTATTGAGCCCATTTCCCCAATCATCAATGAGAAGTGTTTTGGTTTGGCCTTCCAAGCTAAAGAGGCCGACACAACATGGGCTGACAAGCTCAAAGAAAATGGTTGGGTCCTGTCCCAGCCCATTTCACATCTCGCCCAATAATTTGTTAAACCAAAGTATGTGGAAGAATAAGAAGAGGCCTTCACGGCTGAAGAAATCATTGATATTTGTGAAGCCTTGAAACAAATACTATGAGTCCCACGTGGTCTAGCCAGGGGAAGGCACGAGCCGTGTCGAGGTGCAGTATATGGGGCTATATTTCATGCTCCAGAACTAGGAGGCTACCCTATTCCCTGTCAGGCGGGAGTCCCAGTAGTTCAGTCTTGCCATCTCTTCTACATTACGAGTTATTTCAGGGTGTATCTCGAATGTTTTACTTTATAGTCTTTTAATTCTGATGTAAACCCTCATATCTTTCAATTCAATGAAATGGAATCAATATTTAATCGTCCATAGATGTCTCTTTTATTTTGTTCTGATTTTGCTATTTTACTTATCTTTTTCTTTTCAGTTCTACTAATGCGAACTTAAATAACATGATATGCTTGCGGACTTTATGCCCAGATCCTAAAATGCTATCTAACTTTGAAATAATGAATCAAGAGCAAGAATATGATGAAGAAGAGGCTTTTAGGGGGATAAATCGAGAATTGGAACAATTTGAGAATAAGCCTAAGCCAAACTTAAATGAAACCGAGCCAGTTAATTTGGGCAGTTCAGAAGAGATCCGAGAAACCATGATAAGAATTCACGCGAATGAAAGAACTAGAGATACCTTGATCCAACTTTTGTTTGAATTCAAAGACATGTTTGCATGGTATTATGATGATATGCCAGGGATGAGTGTTGATTTGGTGGTACATAAATTGCCTACCTATCCCGGTTATCCACCCGTCCAACAGAAGCAAATAAAGTTCAAAACTGATATCAACGATAAGATCAAGGAAGAAGTCACCAAACAACTGAAAGCTGGTGTGATATGAGTGGTCCGATACACCATATGACTGGCTAATGTGGCACCGGTGCCAAAGAAATATGGAAAAACCCGAGTGTGTGTTGATTACCGGGATTTGAACAAGGCAAGTCCCAAGGACAACTTTCCATTGCCAAATATCCACATCCTTGTTAACAATTACGCTAAATATGAGATACAGTCTTTCGTGGATTGTTATGCTGGGTATCACCAGGTTCTGATGGATGAAGAAGATGTAAAAAAGACTACATTCACCACACCTTGGGGCACTTACTGTTACAGGGTCATGCCATTTGGTCTGAAAAATGCCGGGGCAACCTACATGGGAGGACATGTTGCATCAGGAGATTGAGGTATATGTGGATGACGTGATCATTAAATCTATAATGCAAGAAGACCATGTGCGAGATCTGAGGAAGTTCTTTGAGCGTTTGCGCATGTATCAATTGAAATTGAACCTAGCTAAATGTGTATTCGGAGTTCCGTCTCGGAAGCTCTTGGGGTTTATTGTCAGTCGAAGGGGTATTGAATTAGATCCGATAAAGATAAAGTCTATTCGGGATTTGCCACCTCCGAAAAGCAAGAAAGAGGTTATGAGTCTGCTAGGGAGATTGAATTACATCAGCAGATTCATCGCTCAACTTACTACCACTTGTGAGCCCATATTCAAGCTTTTAAAGAAAGACGCGGCAATCAAATGGACATATGAGTGCCAAGAAGCTTTCAATAAAATCAAAGAGTATCTGTCAAATCTGCCGGTATTGGTTCCACCCGAGCTAGGAAGACATTTGTTCTTGTATCTGACAGTCTCGAAAAATTCTTTCGGCTGTGTCCCGGGGCAACACGATGTAATCGGGAAGAGAGAACATGCCATATATTATCTGACCAAGAAATTCACCAGTTATAAAGCCAAGTACACTTTGTTGGAAAGAACTTGTTGCGCCTTAACTTGGGTCGCCCAAAAGCTGAGACACTACTTGTTGGCCTACACAACGTATCTCATAACCCGAATGGATCCTTTGAAGTATATATTCCAAAAACCCATGCCCACTAGAAGGTTAGCGAAATGGCAGATCCTGCTCACCGAGTTTGACATTGTCTATGTCACTCGCACGGAGATGAAAGTTCAAGCCTTGGCAGATCACCTGGCCGAGAACCCGGAAGATGATGAATAGCAACCATTAATAACTTATTTTCCGGACAAGGAAGTAAACTCGATGGAGTAATTCCAGAGAACACCAATGCCTGAAAATGTTCTTTGATGGGGTCGTAAACGCAAAAGACGTAGGGAT
This sequence comes from Nicotiana otophora, assembly GCA_000715115.1. Classification (NCBI taxonomy): domain Eukaryota; kingdom Viridiplantae; phylum Streptophyta; class Magnoliopsida; order Solanales; family Solanaceae; genus Nicotiana; species Nicotiana otophora. Next base: position 80,156 of record AWOL01S0015983.1, on the reverse strand, counting down.
TGTGGCAATTCTGATTTTGCCCACAGGTCAGCACTATACGACCACAACCCGTCTTCGGTTTTTCTGTACAAACAACACTGCCAAGTATGAAGCCTGCATCATAGGCATGAATATGGCAATTGATCTGGATGTATAAGAATTATTAATCATGGGAGATTCTGATTTAATAATTCGGCAAGCCCAAGGTGAATGGGAAACTCGAGACATCACGCTTATTCCTTACAGGCAACACGTTGAGGATCTCAGCAAACAGTTTAAGTCAGTCGAGTTCAGGTATATTCCCTGATTCCACAATGAGCTAGCTTATGCACTAGCTACTTTGGCCTCAATGCTGCCGTACCCGGGTAATGTTCATATTGACCTGCTGGAGATTCAGGTTCAAGAAAGGCATGGTTATTGTAACGCAATTGAAATGGAGCTAGATGGTGAGCCATGGTATCATGATATCAAGAGGTTTTTGAAAACAAAAGAATATCCCGAGCAAGCCAGTGGAGATCAAAAGAGTAATATCAGAAGGCTTGCAAGTAGTTTCTTTTTGAGTGGAGAGATCCTATACAAAACAACTCCAGATTTAAACCTTTTGAGGTGCGTAGATTCCCGAGAAGCTGAAAGGATCATGAACGAAGTGCATTCGGGAGTATGTGGGCCTCACATGAACGAGTATGTCCTTGCAAAGGAAAATCCTTCGGGCAAGTTATTACTGGATGACCATGGAAAAAGATTGTTTCAATTTCATCCGGAAAAGCCATCAGTACTAGATATGCGGTGACCTGATTCATGCACCACCTTCAGAGCGGCAACCTATGTCAGCGCCTTGGCTATTTGTTGCTTGGGGCATGGATCAATCGATCCAAAAACTTCAAATGGGCACAGATTCATCTTGGTTTCCATTGATTATTTCACAAAATAGGTCAAAGCAGTCACTTTCAAAGCCGTCACCAAGAAAGCAGTAGTGGACTTCGTGCATTCCAATATTATTTGTCGTTTTGGTATTCCCAAAACTATCATTACAGACAATGCTGCAAATCTGAACAGGCATTTGATGAGGGAAGTATGCGAACAATTTAAAATTATGCATCGTAATTCTATCCCTTATCGGCCAAAAGCTAATGGCGTCGTTGAAGCCACAAACAAGAACATCAAGAAGATGCTCAGGAAAATGGTTCAGGGTTCTAGACAATGGCATGAAAAGTTGCCTTTTTCACTATTGGGATATCGCACAACCGTGTGCACATCAGTTGGGGCCACTCCCTACTCATTGTTTATGGCATTGAAGCCGTAATACCTGTAGAAGCTGAGATTCTCTCTCTTCATATCATTGTTGAAGCCGAGATCGAGGATGATGAATGGGTCAAAACTCGGTTGGAATAATTAACTATGATTGATGAAAAATGGATGGCCGCAGTTTGCCACGGGCAGTTGTACCAATAAAGAATGGCCCGCGACTACAACAATAAAGTGCGGCCCAGAAAATTTGAAGTGGGGCAACTCATTCTTAAACGTATTCTCCTGCATCATGAAGAAGCCAAAGGAAAATTTGCTCCAAACTAGAAAGGTCTGTACATTATAAGAAGAATGTTGCCGAATGGAGTGCCGTATTTGGGAGACATCGAAGGAAATGTCCCCGAGACAGTTGTCAACGCAGATGCGGTCAAAAGGTATTATGTTTGACCCTTTTTCACAAAATTTAGTATGCTCTGATTAGGATGATGAAGACCTTCTTTCTCGCTATCCAAACACTATCAACCCTTTGCAAACCCGTTGAGACGATTCCCTTTCTTTGAATACCATCTTTGGAACCTGGAAGTTATTATTGAAAAAACAATTAAAAAAAAGAGGAAAAATTGAAAATAAAAAGAAAAAAAAGAAGAAACAAAAGAAAAGAAAGACAAAAGAAAATCAAAAACAAAGTTCATTGAACTACGTTCAACTTGATTCCAAAAGGATACGTAGGCAGCCTCTCTCTGGGGTTTAGTCACACCAAAATAAAAATTCACATTCCTCCAAAAGTTGAAATTGGGGCAAATGTTATAATGGTTCGGCGATGGTTTTGCCTGAAAGGTTTCAAAGTTGTAACTCAATCCAAATTCTTTTTACCCAAATCCTTTGCAAGTCCTTCCGATCAATCGATGAGAATGTTCAAAAATTAGAGGATACAGTTACTTGGATCTGATACAACCAAATGAGAGAAATAAAATGAGAGAGTCTTATACGTGAAAACCCACACGGGCACCATAAAACAATGGTAAGTAGAGAAATTAAAAATAAGAGAGTCTTGTTAGTGAAAACTCGCAAAGAGCGCTATAAGGCGATGGTGAGAAGAGAAATGAGAGAGGTCAGCTGGTGAAAACCCACAAAGGGCACTACTGATCGAAAAGAGGATCTTTACAGCCACTGGTATTGACCCGTTCCTGGGCAAGGTTTCTCGGTTCCAAGGGAAAATTGTGATACGTTTCTGAGAGTCGGACGGTTTACACGGATCAAGCATCCAGTAATAAAGGCATGTCATGTTCATTGAAGTCCGCATGCACTCCCTGATAAGTCCTTTTTTCCGTTCCCCGAAAGGGACATCTCTTGTTTAAATTCATTTTTCATTCCATTGTTTGTTTTTCTTTGAGTCCCTTTCGGTCTAACCTTGTTCCAAAAATTAAGGCAAAGAAGGGATGTCAAGACTGATTACAGGGCTCTTATTTGATACAAACCAATATGCAAAAAGGCACCCAGCCTCGGCAGGGGCGGCGACTGGCCATGGCGGCTGATGCTTCGAAATCGAAAACTCTCGAAAGAAGAAAATCAAATTGAAGTGCCTACAAGTGTTAAATGAAGTTGAAAAGGTTGAGTCCCACGTGGCTAACCATCATGCCAAGGTTTAAAAAGCCTAGGATTCCCCAATGCTCTGAAATTAAAATTGGAGGAAAGAAGTTAGAAGTGAAAGGCTTACAAAGGCAAAATAAAGTCGAAAAAGGTTAAGTCCCATGCGACCAACCATCATGGTAAAGGTTTGGAAAAGCCAAAGGTTCTCCGGGGCCAGAAATGCAATCGGTATTCAAGAAACAACAGTTGCAGGTGAAATTATCATCATAGAAGCCAACCGAGATCAAGTGACTTAAACACTCAACGCCGAAAAACCAACCACTGTTTCAAACTAACAATTGTTTTTTGTTTGAAAAACAGGAAACAAGTGCAATCCAAAAGCAACCTTGCAAGAAGTAGGTGCAACCAAAAAGAAACTGCGCGGATCTAGAAACAGCTCTGCAACAGCAACAACTCCAAAAAGGGAAGTCTTCTCCAAATTCTTTCCAGCATTTTACTCATTCTCTTAGAAAAAAAGAAAGAAAAGAAAGAAAGTTCAAAATCATGGTAGTATAGGGTACACCAATCCCTAGCTGCATTTTCCAACATAGGGTCTCCACTCCCTAGTTGATTTTATTTTAGATATAGGGTCTCCACTCCCTAGTCTTCCTTTCCAACATAGGGTCTCCACTCCCTAGTTGATTATATTTTAGACATAGGGTCTCCACTCCCTAGTCTCCTTTCCAACATAGGGTCTTCACTCCCTAGTTAATTTTATTTTAGACATAGGGTATCCACTCCCTAGTCTCCTTTTCTAACATAGAGTCTCCACTCCCAAGTTGATATTATTTTAGACATAGGGTCTCCACTCCCTAGTCTCCTTTTCCAACATAGGGTCTCTACTCCCTAATTGATATTATTTTAAACATAGAGTCTTCACTCCCTAGTCTCCTTTTACAACATAGGGTCTCCACTCCCTAGTTGATTTTATTTTAGACATAGGGTCACCAATCCCTAGTTGATGTTTATTTTACACATAGGATCTCCACTCCCTAGTCTCTTTTCCAACGTAAGGTCTCCACTCCCTAGTTGATATTATTTTTAGACATAGGGTCTCCACTCCCTATTATCCTTTTCCAACATAGGGTCTCTACTCCCTAGTTTATGTTATTTTTAGCCATAGGGTCTCCATTCCCTAGTCTCCTTTTCAAACATAGGGTCTCCATTCCCTAGTTGATTTTATTGTAGACATAGGATCTCCGCTCCTTTGTCTTCTTTTCCAATATAGGGTCTCCACTCCCAAGTTGATCTTAGTTTAGACATAGGGTCTCAACTCCCTAGTCTCCTTTTCCAACATAGGGTCTCCACTCCCTAGTTGATATTATTTTAGACATAAGGTTTCCACTCCCTAGTCTCCTTTTTCAACATAGGGTCTCCACTCCCTAGTTGATTGTATTTTAGACATAGGGTCTCCACTCCCTAGTCTTCTTTTCCGACGTAGGGTCTCCACTCCCTAGTTGATGTTTATTTTAGACATAGGGTCTCCACTCCCTAGTCTCCTTTTCCAACATAGGGTCTCCACTCCTTAGTTGATTTTATTTTAGACATAGGGTCTCTATTCCCTACTCTTCTTTTCCAACATAAGGTCTCCACACCCTAGTTGATGTTTATTTTAGACATAGGGTCTCCACTCCCTAGTCTCTTTTCCAACATAGGGTCTCCACTCCCTAGTTGATTTTACTGTAGACATAGGGTCTCCACTCCCTTGTCTTCTTTTCCAACATAGGGTCTCCACTCCCTAGTTGATGTTATTTTAGACAGAGGGGCTCCACTCCCTAGTCTCTATTCCAACATGGAGTCTCCATTCCCTAGTCTTCTTTTCCAACACAGGGTCTCCAATCTCTAGTTAATGTTATTTTAGACATAGGGTCTCCACTCCCTAGTCTTCTTTTCCAACATAGGGTCTCCATTCCCCATTTCATTTTATTTTAGACATAGGGTCTCCACTCCCTAGTCTCCTTTTCCAACATAGGATCTCCACTCCCTAGTTGATTTTATTTTAGACATATGGTCTCCACTCCCTAGTCTTCTTTTTCAACATAGGGTCTTCACTCCCTAGTTGATGTTTATTTTAGACATATGGTCTCCACTCCCTAGTCTCTTTTCCAACATAGGGTCTCCACTCTCTAGTAGATGTTATATTTAGACATAGGGTCTCCACTCCCTATTATCCTTTTCCAACACAGGGTCTCCACTCCCTAGTTTATGTTATTTTTAGACATAGGGTCTCCACTCCCTAGTCTCCTTTTCCAGCATAGGGTCTCCACTCCCTAGTTGATTTTATTTTAGACATAGGGTCTCCACTCCCTAGTTGATGTTACTATATACATAGGGTCTCCACTCCCTTGTCTTCTTTTCCAACATAGGGTCTTCACTCCCTATTTGATGTTATTTTAGACAGAGGGTCTCCACTCCCTAGTCTCTTTTCCAACATAAGGTCTCCACTCCCTAGTCTCTTTTCCAACATAGGATCTCCACTCCCTAGTTGATTTTACTGTAGACATAGGGTCTCCACTCCCTTGTTTTCTTTTCCAACATAGGGTCTCCACTCCCTAGTTGATGTTATTTTAGACAGAGGGTCTCCACTCCCTAGTTGATGTTATTTTAGACAGAGGGTCTCCACTCCCTAGTCTCGTTTCCAATATAGGGTCTCCACTCCCTGGTCTTCTTTTCTAACACAGGGTCTCTAATCCCTAGTTGATTTTATTTTGGACATAGGGTCTCCACTCCCTATTCTCCTTTTCCAACATAGGATCTCCACTCCCTAGTTGATTTTATTTTAGATATAGGGTCTCCACTCCCTGGTCTTCTTTTTCAACATAGGGTCTTCACTCCATAGTTGATGTTTATTTTATACATAGGGTCTCCACTCCCTAGTCTCTTTTTCAACATAGGGTCTCCACTCCCTAGTTGAGTTTTATTTTAGATATAGGGTCTCCACTCCCTAGTCTCTTTTTCAACATAGGGTCTCCACTCCCTAGTTGATGTTATTTTTAGACATATGGTCTCCACTCCCTATTATCCTTTTCCAACATAGGGTCTCCACTCTCTAGTTTATGTTATTTTTAGACATAGGGTCTCCATTCAGAGTCTGCACGAAGAACCAGTCAAGACTCAAGATCAAGTCTCAGATCACTTATAGATAGGAATCTTGTAACTCATAGTTGATAGGCTTGTCTAGTTTCTTTTGATTTTGATTTTTGTGTAATAAGGAGTTCAGCAAGAAGTAACAGTAGTAACAACAACAATAACAACAACAGTGAAATCACAGCTCCCCGATACTCCCAACTACCGAAATTTTCAAAATTACACTTACCTGATTCCCTTATAGCCAAGGATATGTAGGCAACCTCCGAAGCAAGGTTCGGTCAAAACTTTTCAAAATGCTTCCCATGGAGTGTCAGACGGGCAAATTTGCTCATAATTCCTCACTTTATCTTTACCCGAAAACTCTTCATGTTCTCGAGTAAAGAGGGGCAGCTGTGAGCACGTAATTTTTGCCCCATGCCTAAAATACTCTAAAATAGTTAATTGCCTTTAGGGAATTTTAGGAATTTTTCTTTATTTTTTATTTTTTATTTGTTTGGCATTTATTTGTGTCTTTAGCATATTTAGTAGCATTGCAAATTATGGAAATAACAAAATTATTTTATTCTTTGCATTTTTTAGATCTTAATCACATGTTAATTGCATTTTTAGAATATAAAAATAAAAAAAAATCGTTAGTAATTTTAGTTTGAAGGATTTTGTTTTGGTTTTAACTATTTAGAATTTTTTATTAATTCACAAATTTAGCTAATTAATTTGTTTAATTGTAGGTTCAAAATATGTATAATTAGAGTATTAAATAAGTTTTCAAAATTGAAAATAAAAGAAAGAAGGAAAGAGGAGAGGCTTGTTGGGCCAATTTTGTAGGCCCAATGCCAACTCAAACCCGTCCAACCCACTCCCATTATCTGGTTTTCCCCTATAAACCAAAACGACCCCGTTTAATCCCGATTTCATCCCCACCGTTAATCAAGTCCTAATCTAACGGTTCAGAACTCATCAACCTTCCCACATAAAACTGTCTGAAATTTACCCCCAAACCCTAAAGCCCATTTCATTCCCTCATCTCCCTCTCTCATCTTCTCTCCTTCAACCGCCACTCACTGTAAATCACTTTGTGGAGACACCACCACCGATCTCCCCCAAATCATCACCCTTTAGTCCCAAGACTCTCATTAACCTTAATCTACCATTACTTTTCCCAAATCCTTCGAATTTCAGATCTAAAAATCCTGATAATATCCCTAAATTTATTCTTTTTTTATTTCTCCCCAATCTCGGCCCGTTTGAACTCGAAACCTACATCAATTGATTGCTGTTGATGAGAGTGATCGATTGATATTAGTGTCTTGGTTTATCTCACGACCACCGGAGTTCGGCCAATTTGCCTTTGACCGGCCAGAGGTCCAAAGTTTCCACATCATTGGCTGGTTGTCGTACTGGTGTTTAGTAGGTAGTCCCTCGTCTTCCTCTTCTTAGTTTCTTTTTAATTTCCAACAATACTAGTTTAATCTTTAATTAATTCTTATCTTAGATATTACATAATTAGTCGAGTCCATTAATCTCTATTTGATGTCATTTTTTTAGTATTAGCCAATTGTATGATTAGTTTAGTTGATTACATTGAATCTGAAATTTTTTATTTAGTTCGCTATGTTAAGTTTGAGCTTGATTAATAATTTTGGCTTAGCATTAAGGAAAATTGGTGGCCTGCTTTAGTCAAACAACTAGGTCACAAAGGGTGTGGAGATTAATTTGGCGAACTTGTTCAATGGTTAAATGTGATTTACAAGACTTAAGGGGGTCAATTGGAAGATTAATTTTAAAAGAATCTTTCTGTTATTTATTAAGAATGTTCTAGAATAGAGTAGAAGGGGTTAAAATGTAATAGGACAAAGAAATTAGGTCAAATTTGGGGTGACAAGAGGAAATATAGAAGAGTAAAAATGATGAAAAATGAGGAAGGAATAATTTGAATGGATAGTTGTCCAAAAATTTGTTAAAATGATGCTTCTTTCCTATTTTTCAGCTGACAGATTCTCCTAGAGACTCTGATTTTTCTGCATAAAAGTCTCACACACACTCTCTCAGGGGACAAGGAATTCATTATATTATTAGAGCTTGTTTTTCACTGATTTTTTACTGAAACAGTTTTCTGGAATTCAAAGTCAGATCAAAACTAAAAAAAGAGATTCAAAACGAAATCAAAACAGGGACCATGAGTGGAGTTAAAAGCTAGTTCGATTTCTGCTTTTCTCTGTTTCATCGTGTTTCTGGAATTTCATTGGTATTTAAAGCTGTAAAGGAGCTGTGTAGCTGTTGGACTTTTTTTCTGGACTTGCTGAACTCCATTCATCTATTTCTGCCTTTATCTGGCTCATTTCAGTTATTTTAGTGTTTGATTAGGTAAGTTTCAAACTCCTCTGTATTATGCCTTTGTTTGAATATGTACTATTGACTCCTTACTTCACTTATGTGAATTAGTTTAGCTCTCAATTTCTGCCATCAATATGTAATGAATGTGATTTTGCATTAATTTGGAATGTGATTAAAACCAATAAGTAATTCGAAACATGATACCTATGTAAAGTACTTAGTTTCTACTTTAAAATTAGGAGTCTTGTTATTAGTTATTTAATCATTCCATGCTTAACTACATATTTTCCATTCGTTGAATCTTTATTGAGTTTCTGCAGATTTGCTTAGAGCTACTTCTCTGTGATTCGAATGTTCAATGGAGTTTCTATTTGAAACACGCTTGAGTTTTAAACTTGAATCGAATATTAATAACAATCATGGAGCAATGAAATTTCTCTAGATTTGTATGAAAAGAGAGTTTGAAGATGGCTGTAAATCATTAGAGTATTATATGGGTACTCAGAATTGATGTATACATTCTTTATTTTTAAATTTCAGTGAGGTGTAAATTTGGATAATTTGTATTGTCTATTTGTGATTGTTTTAACTAAAAGTGTAAGTTCATTATGGATGATTGCTTCCAAATACCAGTAAGACTAATTATGTGACATTATTGTTAGCTGAATATGTGAAGATCCGCTCATATAAATCATGTTTATTCATATAATCAATTCCCATATGTGAAGCCTTTAGGGATCAGATAATGTTGCCTTTCACTATGGCCCCTTCATTTGTCTTATCGGTCTTGGGATCAATTAGTGGAAGCCCATATGGAGCTTGGTTGATTCCCTTCCATAAAGCTCATTTCTTTGAATGTGACCAGGGCTTCAACGAAGCCCAACTCATAGGACTTTAGCCATAGCAAATGATGATCCACCAAATTATCTCCTCAAAGGAATGGAATGTTGAAGGCACAGGTTTGTTTAGAATCCGGCCAATTGCAATAACAATCCTTTGAACTCCCACAATATTTTGGACCTTCTTGATAATCCTAAATCTGAATATTTAAACTCATAAATATTCGTAGTTTGCTTTAGGCAGGTTTAAATAAATCATCGCGACTATGGATACGTTTTCCGTGGCATAATCAATACGTAAACCCCAATTTAAGTGTGCATTTCAGGCGACTTAATCATAACTTCAAATAATAATAATAAACATGTTGTAAGTCGCAGGTATTTTTCACGTGACGTAATTTGCAATATGTACAAAACCAATGAGTGTGCGACATCGCGACTTGTTCAAACAAATTCCTTAAATATTAAAAGTGGTAAAAGATAAAATGCACAATAGGTTCATAAACTTGTAATAATTAGACATTTAAGCCAAGTGTAATTTGTTAAACGGTCGTGCTAAAATTACGGAACTCGTAGTGTCTCACATTTTCTCCCGGGTTAACAGAATTTCTTACCCGATCTTCTGTGTTCGTAGACAGTAAATAGAGTCAATTTTCTCGATTTGGGATTCTAAAATAAACTTGTGACTTGGGACACCATAATAATTATTCCACATGGCGGCTCTAAATTAAATAAATAATCTCATTTCGAATAATGTCACTTTAATTGAAAAAACTCCCTATTATTCGGAAAAAGAGGCGTGACAGCTCTGGCGACTCTGTTGGGGATTCGAACCGAGAATCTCTGGTTCAAGTTCAGAATTCGAGCTTAGAATAACTCTTATACTTGCATTTTATTTATTATCTGATTATTTACGACACCCTTCTTCTCTTTTGTTTGAACTGTATATAAAACTGTTACGACACCTTTCTTCTCTTTTAGTCTTCTAAATCTTCTGGGAAGCATGCGCTTCGCGTGGCTTCTTTTCTTTTAGAGTCACATCCCTAATTTTAGAATGAGGATCGGACAAGTTGCAAAGCCGGTAAAGCTTTTGTATTCCCAGTACGCTCCCCTCCCCCTCTCCTGACTCGAGTTGTCTGCTCGGGTAAGCCAGGTCTAGAACAACACACCCTGAATTTAAACCGAGAATAACATAGCCTCATTCCGGATCCCTAGTAGGAACGTTTGTTTGCATCACGTGTATTTGACTTTGGGAACTCAACACAGGGGATGGGTCCGTCCAGGACAGGTGTACCCAATATAAAAGACCATCCTAAGCATTTTTACGTGCTACTTGTGCATATGTTTGCTTCGGCTTGCATGTTGACCGGATTATAGAATAGGGAAAGAAAACCAAGGAAAAACCAAGAGTGAGGTAGGACAGAGAAAATTTACCCGGTTCTGAAAATCCAAGTATTGCAAAAGTCCCGAAACCCTACCGAAATTTTGAGAAAAAAGAGAAAAAGAAAAGCATTTCAAAATAAGCCAAATGTTTTCAAAAAGTCATGTTTTTCTTGTTGTGTCAACACTTACTAAACTACGCGGGTCTGATTATCACCGAATGTGAGATACGTAGGCAGCCCCTATCAGGTCCGCCCTCATTTTTGCAAAATTGACCAAAATAAGAACCTTTTTGAAACATGTTCATCACCCTGGGCCATTCTTGTCAATATAACTTTAAAACGTTCTCCTGGGATGTCGGAAGGCTGTTTTCACAAGAATAGCCATAATGTAAATCCAAGTCAGTTCTTCCCATATAATCAACACCATTTGGCAGAAACAACCCTAAAAACTTTCTTCAAGCGCTGAAGGGCCTTATTTGCAAAACCAACTCCTATTTTGTTACTGAGGTTATTGAACTAAATTTTCAAAAGTAGCCACTTTGCGTGCAGAATGAGTACCGTTGAGAATTTACCTTTTCGGGTTGTGGATGAGATTCTCCTAAGACTCCACATGTGGTGGAATGACCTGGGGGAGGTCAGCAAGCATTCTGTAACTAAGGAATTAGGTGAGCTCACCAGTCTTCTGAAGAATAAGCCCATGATTGATCTAATTGAGGAACTGATACCATTCTCGGACCTAGCACATAATGTTTTTCACTTCTCAGATTTTGAAATGACTCCTATGCTGGAGGAGATAGCAGGTTATGCCCGTTTTGACGGGAATCTTAGGCATCAATTTCCAGTAGCACCCAGAACTGTGACCCCTCACAAAGTTTTGGACCTTCTGAGAATTGACCAGCAAGTTAAAAGTGAAAGTTTGGCCGAAGGTTACTGTACATTTCACTTTTTGTATAGTCGGTATGGGGAACCCCACGGATTTAAGGCTCTAGACACTGGTTTGAGTCACCAAGGGAAGAGAAACAAGTGGGAAGCACGTAGAGGTTTAGCCTTCGTAGTCGCAATCTTAGGCACTCTGATATGCCCAAGGAATGACGGACACATAGAGTTGGGACTTGCAGGGGTGGCTGACATTTTGGTCAAGAAGGCCAACAGTACTGTTGTGCCGATGATTCTCGCAGAGATCTATCAAGCTCTAACTGACTGTCGAGCTGGTGCAAAATTCTTTGAGGGTTGTAATATGCTTTTGCAAATGTGGCTGGTGGAACATCTCTATCATCACACATGATACATGAACTACGGATTAACCGGACTCAGGTGCATCGAAGAGTACGAAAATAAGGTAAATGGCTATGAGTTGTCAGAAGGTACTGAAGCATGGTTCACACATCTATCTAGGTTCTTTAACCACAAAGCAAATTGAGTTTGACTTTCAGTTGGCTTCCGTTCAACGAAGTTATCTACATGTCTGCCGACGTATGCTTTATTTTATTGATGAGTCTTTGGAGTATTCAGCCATATGCTCCACATCGGGTTCTATGCTAGTTGGGAAGGTATCAAACAGTCCCTTATGACGAAGATCTGAGTGCGTAGGTTATTGAGCTACGCCCAAGGGCTGCATTTTCGGAAGAAAAGGTTTGCCGGGTTTGGCACCAATGTAGGTTTCTTGAGCCACAGACTCAGGTATGGGATTTATCATCTGGTGAGGTAGAGTCTAACTACATAACATGGTATGGTAAGAGAGCGCGGGTTGATCAAGAGCCGGAACAGCCTGCCCAAAGGCCCCATGTCCAAAAATTCACTGACGGGGCACAAGAACAGTGAGTCTGGTTAGCCAAAGAGAGAATATCGGACCACCATCAACCAACTAGAGAATCAGGTCAGAACCATCAAATTTGAAAGTGGTTTGCAAGACGTTGAAGATGAGGGAGAAAAGAAAAGGTTAGCCCGGGAAAATGAAGCCCTCCAAGCTCAACTCCGGGAAATAAAAATAGCCGCTGAGACGCCGGTAAGAAGTGAAAGGGACGAAAACATCATAAGCAACCTGAGGCAAAAAGAGCATGACTATGTGGCCGATCTGACAAAGGCCGAGAAAGATTTGGCAAAATCGGGCACGCGCCGAGATCGACTGATGTCCCGCAGGTCCCCGAAATAACATTTGAGTCCCATATGTGTTCTTGATTGTTCAGTCTTTGAGTCTATATTTTACTTTTTTCGCGTCGAGTCTGTTTGTCCTTTCATCCATGTCGAGTATGTTGTTGTTTGTTTTGAGTCTATATGTTTTCCTTTTTAAGTTAGTTATCAATATATTCGAGTCTTTGTAATGAAAAAACCAAAAAGATTTTTCATTAATGAAATATTGAAAAACCCCAAAAAATTTCTTTGCTTTCATTTTGAATTTATTCCCCTGAACTATGTAATGGTCTGATTCATGCGGCGTCATGATACGTAGGCAATCCCCATAGTATGCGATCATAGCCATAATTAATCTGAGTGAATATCAACAAAAAAAAGAGAAAATTGAGAGACAATAAGTAAAAGAAAAGGAAACAAGTATGATAAAAACGAAAGCAAAAACCAGGAATGACAAAATAGAAGAGAAAGAGAGAGTGGAAACGAAAGAAAAGAATTGCAGAGTGAAAAAGAGATAGTGAAAGTCGGAATGAAACACGCAACCATTGCAAAATATTTTAGAAGCGTTTAACTGTTCAGGTGCATTGCATCCCCAATGTGAGATTCCCTATCTGTTAAATGTCTCAAAACTGACAAGGATGTTGTGTGTAGAAATAAGCAAGGTTCTGTTCAGGTGGTTGGTTTTGTCGGTAATCTGGCTTCTCACTCCTCTTTTACAAGATCCAAAGGAAGGGTTCCAATGGCCTCAAAAAGCAATCTCCGCATTATTAATCCTGAGGATAGCCCTGAACTAGCTATTTCACAACCTAAATCGGCAACCGTCAAAGAAAATAAAATGTTGCGTCTCCGCATGCTGGAAATGTGGGACGCTTGGTGTAATGGTAGGGAACCGCCAAGTGCAATTCCTGGATTCCCCGAGCTGATCCCAAAGACGAGTGGAACCACCAACATCCCTATAACCAACCCATTTATCCCTTATGGGTACCCTACAATATCATACAACTTTACCGGTATGCCTTCTGTGGTTCGCCCCCAGGCACCGTTTTCCGAGGCACCTTCAACATTGTTCTCCACACCACTAATTTTCACCATGGCACAACTAACTGTGCCCAGGCCATGCTTTGAACCCCCAACGTTCACCTTCCAAGGTCCGCAATTTCAACCTGATAAGAATCATGTCACTCCGGACTCCTACGCCCAATAGACACAGTATGAATTTATGATTGAGCAACAAAGAACAGTTAAAAATCTCGAGCAGGAAGAAATGGCTTAGAAGACGAAAAGCTTGGAACAAAGCTTAAACATATGCAAGGCCTGAGTGGCCAAAAAAGTGTTTCCTATTCAGACTTGTGAATGTTTCCCAATGTTCATTTACCTGCTAGTTTCAAAATACCGAAGTTCAAAAAGTATGATGGGCACGGAGACTCAATCGCCCATTTAAGGAGATACTGCAATCAGTTGAGAGGGGTTGGTGGAAAAGAAGAGCTTCTGATGGCCTACTTCGGAGAAAGCTTAACAGGAAACGCCTCAGAGTGGTACATGGATCAAGAAATCACCCATTGGAACATATAGGACGATTTGGCCTAAGATTTTGTCCGATAATTCCAGTATAATGTGGACATCGCTCCCGACAGAAATTCCTTGTCCAATTTGAAGAAGAAAACTGGGGAAAGTTTCCATTATTTTTCATTTACCTGAACAGTGTGTAACCTTATCCTAGTTTGGGACTTATTATATATATCAGCTATTAGGTGTATAACCTAGTAGTATAATTAAAATAAAAGACTCCACATGTGGTGGAATGACCTGGGGGAGGTCAGCAAGCGTTTTGTGACTAAGGTATTAGGTTGGCTCACTGGTCTTCTGAAGATTAAGCCTAGGGTTGATCTAATTGAGGCACTGATACCATTTTGGGACCCGACACATAATGTTTTTCACTTCTCAGATTTTGAAATGACCCCTACACTAGAGAAATAGCAGTTTATGCCAGTTTTGACGGGAGCCTTAGCCATCAATATCCAGAAGCACCTAGAACTGTGACCCCTCACAAATTTTTGGACCTTCTGAGCATTAACAGGCAAGTTAAAAGTGAAAGTTTGGCCGAGAAGTACATTCCACTTTTTGTATAGCCGAAATGAGGATCCCTACGGATTTGAGGCTCTAGACACTGGTTTGAGTCACACAAGGGAAAAAAACAAGTGGTAAGCACGCAGAGGTTTAGTCTTCATAGTCGCATTCTTGGGCACTCTGATATGCCCGAGGAATGACGGACACATTGATTTGGGACTTGCAGGAGTGACTGACTTTTTGGTCAAGAAGGCCAACAGTACTGTTGTGCCGATGATTCTCATAGAGATCTATCGAGCTCTAACTGCCTGTCGAGCTGGTGCAAAATTCTTTGAGGGTTGTACTCTGCTTTTGCAAATGTGGCTAGTGGAACATCTCTGTCATCGCCCAAGATACATGAACTACGGATTAACCGGACTCAGGTGCATCGAAGAGTACGAAAACAAGGTAAACGACTATGAGTTGCCAGAAGGTACTGAAGCATGGTTCACATATCTATCTAGGTTCTTTAACCACAAAGCAAATTGAGTTTGACTTTCAGTTGGCTTCCGGTCAACAAAGTTATCTACAAGTCTGTCGACGTGTGCTTTCTTTTATTGATGGGTCTTCGGAGTATTCAGCCATATGCTCCACATCGGGTTATATGCCAGTTGGGAAGGTATCAAACCGTCCCTCATGACGAATATCAGAGTGCGCAGGTTATTGAGCTACGTCCAGGGGCTGCATTTCCGGAAGAAAAGGTTCGCCAGGTTTGGCATCAATGTAGGTTTCTGGAGCTACAGACTTAGGTGCGGGATTTATCATCTGGTGAGGTAAAGTATGACTACACAACATGGTGTGGTAAGAGAGCCCAGGTCGATCAAGAGCCGGAACAACCCTCCAAAAGGCCCCATGTCCAACAATTCAATGACGAGGCACAAGAACAGTGAGTCTGGTTAGCCAAAGAGAAAGAATACCGGACCACCATCAGCAAACTAGAGCATCAGGTCAGAACCATCAAATTTGAAAGTGGGTTGCAAGTTGTTGAAGATGAGGGAGAAAAGAAAAGGTTAGCCCGGGAAAATGAATCCCTCCGAGCTAAACTCTGGGAAATGAAAATAGTCGCTAAGACGCCGGTAAGAAGTGAAAGGGACGAAAAAATTCATATGCAACCTGAGGCGAAAAGTGCATGACTATGTTTTCCTTTTTAAGTTAGTTATCAATATCTTCGAGTTTTGAAAAACCCCAAAAATTTTATTTGCTTTCATTTTGCATTTATTTCCCTGAACTACGTAATGGTCTTATTCATGCGGCGTCATGATATGTAGGCAATCCCCATCGGATGTGATCATAGCCATAATTAATTTAAGTGAAAATCAACAAATAAAAGAGAAAATTGAGAGACAATAAATAAAAGAAAAGAAAGAAAATGTGATAAAAACGAAAGAGAAAACCAGGAATAACAAAATAGAAGATAAAGAGAGAGTGGAAATGAAATAAAAGAATTGCAGAATGAAAAAGAGATAGAGAAAGTCGGGTTGAAACACGCAGCTATTGCAATAAATATTTTAGAAGCGTTTAACTATTCAAGTGCATTGCATCCCCAATGTGCAATTCCCTATCTGTTAAATGTCTCAAAACTGACAAGGTTTTTGTGTGTGCAAATAAGCCAGATTCTGTTCAGGTGGTTGGTTTTGTCGGTAATCTGGCTTCTCACCCCTATTTTACAAAATCTAAAGGAAGGGTTCCAATGGCCTCAGAAAGCAATCTCCGCATTATTAATCCTGAGGATAGCCCTGAACTAGCTATTTCACAACCTGAATCGGCAACCGTCGAAGAAAATAAGGTGATGCGTCTCCGCATGCTGGAAATATGGGACGCTTGTTCTAATGGTAGGGAACCGCCAAGTGGAATTCCTGGATTCCCCGAGCTGACCCTAAGGACGAGTAGAACCACCAACATCCCTATAACCAACCCATTTATCCTGTGTGGGTACCCTACAATGTCGTACAACTTTACCGGTATGCCTTCTGTGGTTTGCCCCTAGGCACCGTTTTCTGGGGTATCTTCAACATTGTTCTTCGCACCACCGGTTTTCACCATGGCACAACCAATTGTGCCCAGGCCATGCTTTGAACCCCAAACATTCGCCTTCCAAGGTCCGTAATTTTAACCTGATATGACTCATGTCACTCCGGACTCGTACGCCCAACAGCCACAGTATGAATATCCGATTAAGCAAGAAAGAACAATTAAAAATTTCGAGCAGGAAGAAATGGCTCGAAAGATGAAAAGTATGATGGGCACGGAGACTCAATCGCCCATTTAAAGAGATACTGCAATCAGCTAAGAGGGGCTGGTGGAAAAGAAGATCCTCTGATGGCCTACTTCGAAGAAAGCTTAACAGGAATCGCCTCAGAGTGTTACATGGATCAAGAAATCACCCATTGGCATATATGGGACGATTTGGTCCAAGATTTTGTCTGATAATTCCAGTATAATGTGGACATTGCTCCTAATAGAAACTCCTTGTCCAATTTGAAGAAGGAAATCGCGGAACATTTCCGCGAGTATGCTGTCAAATGACGCGAGCAAGCTACCAGAGTAAAACCTCCAATGGACGAAGCAGAAATGGTTACAGTTTTCCTACAGTCCCAAGAGGTTAATTACTTCCAGAATATGATGTCCACTATGGGATCCATTCGCTGAGGCTATCAAGATTGGGGAGATGGTAGAGAACGGTATAAAAACGGGACGGATCTTAAGTCAAGCCGCTATGAAATCTACATCACAAGCCATCCATAATGGTTTAGGGGGCTTGGCTAATCGCAAAAAGAAAGAGGAGGGGGCCATGATGGCTTCGAGTTCAAGGGGGTCTCGCCGATCATTTGACCATTTTTATATGCCACCAAGAACCCCACAACACTATTACCCACATCAAGATGATGCTTATGTCGTGGCACCGCCTCATTATGTGGTGATGAATGCCCAGCCCTACACACGGCCCCAGCAGCACTGCAACCAAACCCAAACTCCACCTCCCAGAAATAGCCATCCTTACCAAGCTCCATATAATCCTCGCCCACCACAAAATGCACACCAGTAGGATCCACGCCCTCGAGTGCCTCCCAGACAAAACAATTTCACCCCCATTGGTAAATCTTACTCCAGTCTGCTTCAGAAGTTAATACAACTGGGTCTATTGCAATATGTGGCTCCCAATCGGCATAATCCCGAGTCTCCATCATACAGGGCGGGTGCCAGGTATACATACCATTTGGGAATGGAAAGCCATGACATAGAAGATTGTTGGGGCCTCAAAAGGGCGGTCGAAGGCCTAATCGAAACAAAAAGAATTGTGCTGAGGGACGAGGAGTTCCCTAATGTGACCAACAATCTGTTACCTGCTCGCAATAATGGGCCGGTCATTAGTATAATTTGTGATGACAAATATTTTGACCCGGATTTGAAGGCCATTTTTGCCATCGCCAATTCAGAGGCAAGACCTAAAGTAGCGGCAAAATCGTCCAAAACCGAAAAGAAAGTAGCTTCGGTTACTCAGTCCGTTGAAATAAAAACTGGGCCAGCACCTACCGAGAACGTGGTTCTTTATGTTCCATAGGCCCCGAGAAAAGAACAGCTTATCCTCAGCACTCCCAAGAAGTTCGATGAAAGGAAAGCTACATTGAATGTGCCAAGACTATACGTACCAAATGGGACATACGTGGCGCGGGGGGCGGTAATTTCACCAAAGCTGACTGAGCCCGTGGTTATCAGTCTCGCACCACAGAGTACTATGAAAGATCCTACCGCAGTCCCTTGGAACTACAACAGAACCGTGGTTACATACAAAGGGAAAGAAATTATGGGGGAAGTGAATGAGATGAATCAATCTGGGAAGTACCATAACCCAGAAAAGCTAAAGAAGTCCAAACAGAATAGTGATAAATAGATGTCATCCAAGAAGCCTGTAAGCAATAAGGAAGCGAAAGAGTTCTTTAGAACGATAAAATCTTCAGAGTACTCAATAGTTGACCAACTCCGGAAGACTCCTTCCCAGGTCTCACTCTTATCTTTGTTGTTGAGTTCGGATGAACACTAGAAAGTGCTCCTCAAAAAACTCAATGAAACATATGTCCCGGTTGATACTTTTGTCGAACAATTGGAAAGAATGGCCGAAAGATTTTTTGAGGTCAATAAAATTTCCTTCAGCTGCGATGATTTGACAAGGTGGGTTGCTCTGATGGTAAGCACCTTCCACTTCCAACCAAGAGGTTGTGAGTTCGAGTCACCCCAAGAGCAAGGTGGGGAGTTCTTGGAGGGAAGGATGCCGAGGGTCATTTGGAAACAGCCTCTCTACCCCAGGGTAGGGGTAAGGTCTGCGTACACACTACCCTCCCCAGACCCCACTAGTGGGATTATACTGGGTTGTTGTTGTTGTTGTTGTTGTTGCGATGATTTGCCCCCAGAGGGAGCTGCCCACAACAAAGCCCTCCACCTGACTGTCAAACGCGAGGGCTAATATGTGAAAAGAGTGATGTTAGATGGTGGAGCTGGGTATATATTTTCCCTCTCTCAACACTCCAGAGAATGGAGATTGGAACAAAAAGAATTCGGGCTAACAACATCTGTGTGCGAGCTTTTGATGGGGTCAAGAGAGAACAATAGGATAAATTGATCTGATTCTGACTATTGGCCCCGTGGATTTTGAGGTGACCTTCCAAGTTTTGGACATGGAAACCTCATACAATTTCCTTCTGGGTAGACCATGGATTCATGTTGTCGGAGCTGTTCCTTCCACTCTTTACCAAATGGTCAAGTTTGAATATGATAATCAAGAGATTGTTGTCCATGGAGAAGACGAGCAATCCATCTACCGGGACCCTTCAGTCCCGTGTCTTGAAGCTAGGGAAGGTAGTGAGCATATTGTATACCAAGCTTTCGAAATTGTGGTCGCTGACCAATTTGAAGAAGGGGCCCCATTACCTCAACCTTGCTTGTCTAATGCTTCGGTCATGGTCGCCACCCAAATGACTAGAAATGGGTACAAGCCCGGAAAAGGACTCGGGGTATCACTGCAGTGCATTACTGAGCCCATTTCCCCAATCATCAATGAGAAGTGTTTTGGTTGGGGCTTCCGAGCTACAGAGGCCGACATAACATAGGCTAACAAGCGTAATGAAAATGGTTGGGTCTTGTCCTAGCCCATTCCACATCTCGCCCAATCATTTGTCAAACCAAAGTACGTGGAAGAAGAAGAAGAGGCCTTCACGGCTGAAGAAATTGATGATATGTGCGAAGCCTTGAAACAAATGCTATATGAGTCACACATGGTCCAGTCAGGGGAAGGCACGAGTCGTGCTGAGGTGCAATATATGGGGCCGGATTTCAAGCTTCGGAACTGGGAGGCTATTCTATCAATAATAGTTAGGGAGATAGGCAGGAAAGGGAGTCCCGTGATAGTTTTTCGTTGTCATCTACCAGCTATGCTGCGACTTGTTGGCCTGAGCCGGGGATCTATCGAAAATAGCATCTCTACCTGCACAAGGTATGGGTAAGGCTGCGTACACACTATCCTCTTCGGACCTTACTTGCGAAATTATACTGAGTTTATTGTTATTGTTATTGTTGTTGTCAATAATACTGGGTTGTTGTTGTTGTTGTTGTCATCTGCCAACTACCGCCTCACACTGCTATAACTGCGGCTCAATCCCAAATAAGTTGGAAGCCATTCCACATTTTTATTAAATTCGTCTCAATTCAATATTAATCTTGCAACACTTCTTTTAAGTAAATTTCTTCTCTTTTCACCCATTCTAGTTGAAATTTTAAATTTCTTTAACATCGCTCGCCAATAGGGTGGATATCCCTACAGATAGCTGTGTTAGAGAAGGTT
Organism: Nicotiana otophora; assembly: GCA_000715115.1. Classification (NCBI taxonomy): domain Eukaryota; kingdom Viridiplantae; phylum Streptophyta; class Magnoliopsida; order Solanales; family Solanaceae; genus Nicotiana; species Nicotiana otophora. The sequence goes on along the minus strand of AWOL01S0015983.1, from coordinate 59,586 downwards.
TGCAATCTTCTAGAGTGTTTGTTTGGTTCTGGTTTTTAAAAATATATACTGCATATACCTTTGACATTTGAAAATACCAGTAAAGCTGTTTCCTGAAAAGACCTCTTCAGAAGCGGATTACAATTCTAACAATCAATCATCCAAACAAGTTTTGGTGGTGCAGAAAATTTTGGTAAAAAGAAGATTTCCTAATAAAGTTTTGCTGAAAATCTGGTCAAACACTCGGTTCTTGTACAGTTTTCCCGGCCAGTGATTCGGGTCTCTTTCCAGCCCATACACTGCGGATCTGAAACATTTGAGGGTTATAAGGTGTAGGGATGTACATAGGTCGGGTTTGTTCGGATTTTGTAATTATCAAATCAAATTAATGGTGTCGGATTTTTAAATTTATAAACAAAACCAAATCAAACCAACAAAGTCGGGTTTTTCAATCTCGGTTTTTCTCGAGTTTTTTCGATTTTTTGAATTTTTTTCCGGTAAAGTCTTCATAGCATAAAATATATAACTTGTGCTCCAAATATTTCTTAAATCCTAGTAACATACAACTATATAATGTATTTTCAAGAAACTAACACAATAATATGAGATAAGTCATAGCATTATACTAAAATATTCAATAACAAAGATAAAATAACAAAATTACATTAAATAAATATTGCTAATTAATAAGCCATAATGAAAATTAACATAATCTAAAAATACTATATAGGTCATGCTAAGATAAGTATAGCTAATAAGTACTAATATTAATTACATAACTAAGCACTAAAGAAAAAGATAAACTAAGTTATGTATTTTCATTATAAACCAATATAAAACTAAAATAATTATCTAACACTATCGTCACTCTAAGTATTGAATTGAATTTCTTTTGTTAGCATTAGTATTATTTGAACTTTGTTTGAGTTACTACATTTATGGGCTTTAAAATTTATTTATCATTCAAGAATGTTAAGTCTGAACTTGAAATAATACTTTAAAAGATGAAACTGTGAAAAAATTTAAGAAATATTTATAAATTACATTACAATAAATATTTATATGTATAAAATATATTTAAAAATTATATACATTTACTATCAGGTTGGTTTGGTTTCGGTATGACTTTTTTTAGTTAAAACCAAACTAGACAAATTATGGTCGGATTTTATTTTTCAATACCAAATCACATCGGGTTTTGTTTTTCGATTTGACTCGGATTATCGATTTAGTGCGATTTATCGATTTTCTTCGTACACCCCTAATAAAGGTCATCTTCTATTCCTTGAAATTTCCTTATTTTCCCCTCCTTAGCTAATTGTTACTGTGTACAAGTTGCACTATATATTAAATTGTTATAAACTAGTACAATATATAAGCACACTTTTCTAAGGGTATAAAGAAAAGCGATACAGAAATAAGTCAAAGAGAAGAAATGCTATATTTTATTGAGGTGCCAAGAGGAGTTGGAAGAAATAAAATTGGAAGGGTATCGCGAACACAAGTAAAAGAGTTGAAAATTCTCTTTTTCGTCCTCTTTCGCCTCACTCCCCCGCTTTACACAAACAAAAGTTATAGGGAATTGACAATGCCTTAGAAAATTCTCATTTTATAGTAGAATAGAAAGTCTATTACTACAATATTTAAACACACAGTGCCTTCTTAAATGCATATACTGCTACCTTACAAAACTATGGTTTATTAGGAAATTAGACATAATGGATTTCCTTCTTAATTGATGAAAATTAAATTTGGTAGAGCTGAAATTATAAGAAAAGAGCTCAACAAGAAAATACAATAAAGGCCTACTCGGAGGTGAAGCGGGGTCATTCTGTATTTTATCCGCACGTTTTACAAAGTACTGTTATCTTGATCTTGAGCCGAGGATCTATCAAAAACAACCTCTCTATCCCAAGGTAGGGGTAAGTCTGCGTACATACTATCCTCCCCAGATCCTATAGTTCTTCCCAGAATTTCAACTGCAAGTAGTGAAATAAGGTGTAGACGAATACCGGAAAAGAATAAACGATTCATTTATGTCCCAGATAATAAAAGGCAGTAACATATATGTGGGGAAACAAAAGAGAACAAAATAACTAGCAGGAAAAATCTGCAAAAAATTTCGAAGGTTTCTACATATCAGCTGTTAAGATCTCTATACTACCCTTAAAAACCTTCTTCACAGACTCAACAGCTTCCAATTTGCCTGTCAACAAACAGCAAAATAGAGTAGTTGCATCTGAGACTTTGCCTCAGCCTGAAGAAGATCTCTTCCTGTAATTTACAAACAGCTCCTACGCTAAAGCAAGAAACTGATACCCTGATAATCGCAACATCAGTTGTTTGTCCTTCTGACCAAAGCCTAATTCCATAGTGTGCAAATTTCATCCTCTGAGGGCATTGCATTTAGATCAGGTAGAAAAAAACCTCTATTCTGGTTCTCAGTTGAGTTTTCTACTCGACGTGAATCAGATGATACCAGGTCATCATCATCCATGGTGTGTCTTGACGAGACTGAATCAGCACGGTCGGTTAGCAAGTTGCATCGATTGGATGCTGACTCAGCAGCCATTTCATTTGAGGATTGTAGATTCAAATCAAACTGCACAACACAAATTGACCAAAATTTAGTGCATCTATTCGTGAAGAGGTATTAACAAATCTAAAGATGAAATGCAGACGATGAAGGCAAAAAATGAACCTTGATTCTTTTAAAGTTGTCACTCCTAGCTCTTTGTTCATTGAGGGTCACATGAATGGATGCTAGTTCCTGTTAAGCCAAGAAAGAACACATATTTTAGACAAAGCAATTTCAGTTTTTGGATAATAAAAGATAAAGAAAACGGAAACATCGGAAGCTTACCCTCTTTAAATGTACCCTCTCTTTAAGAAGTAAGTTCTCTTCCTCCTTAAGTTCAGTGAATGTATGCTACAAGAATGTAATAAAAAGCTTGATCAATAAGAAGAATGCGAGCAGAAAAACTATTACAATTGTGTTTGAATGTAATGCTTACCCTCTTCTTCTTTGATCTTTTGCTACTGCTGCTGCTAATATTACTTGTTTCATTAGTGAAAGTGCCCTGCAAAACATGAGTCATCAACATTAATCACTGAATATAAAATTGCACCCCAAAAGATAAATAGCTTAGATTTTTTTTTCCTAAGTAACTAGACCAGAGAGGGACATTTGACAGAGAGAGATAACAATTTAGTACAAAATCAGAGGACAGACACCACAGTAGCTAAGGCTCCTTGTTGGGCAAGAGAGGATAAGAATATTGCTCAATATCAAAAACAAGTCTTAGATCCAACAAATGGGACCACTCACTTATATCTAACTCAAAGAAATAAGAAATAAATGTAGGCCTGGCCCAATGTGGATGATGTGGTTTTTTACACTGTTCAACAATTCTAAAGACAAAACAAAAGGAGATGAAAAAGAAAAGCGACGGAATCTCGCATGGAAGAAGCCAATAGGAAGAGGACACGTATTAGAAAGTACAGCGGGTGTGTGAGAGATATTGTGGATTCAACTTCTGATTTATTCATATTCACACGAGTCCATTTATGTGACTTAAAATCCGACCCAGTTTCTATCTCTCTTACTTTTTACCCATTTTACTTATCCTTGTCCGGCCTTTGTTTTACCAGAAATCTCATTCCTAATCGGCCGGCCAAAAAGGGACCCCCCAACAGAAGGGAAAAAAAAGACCGGGAGAATAATAAAAAATGGAATATTAATTAAGAAGTGTAAAATGATTTATTAGAACGAGAATGAGAAAAAATTAAAGTAGAGAAAAGAAAAAGTGAGACTTAAATTAAACTCAATATATACTATTAAAACTTTCAAAAATAGATAAATATATATACATATAATAACTAGCATCGTTATCGGAAGGAAATTAGTAAATAAAGTAATAGTCTGACTTAAAAAATCTTTGGATGCAATCTGCTTTTACTGAGAAGATGCTTCCCAATTTACAAGCCCCAGGACTAATTACTCACAAACAAGTATATCTACAATAGGCAACTTTCTTGCTACACAACTTCTTTAAGATCTGGAAAAAAAGACTAGTTTGACCCCCAAAAAATCCAAAATTATGGAAAAGGAGAAAAAGAACCAACAATGAAAGAAAAAGGTGAGAGATGCTGCTGGGTTAAGGAAGAGTTAGGAAGTAACCAAATGTCTTGGGGTCCACACCCCTTTTCAACATAAACCAACTGACTTCCACCAAACTTTTATGTAGTAAAATCTATACGCAAATTCGCAGAACCAACCAATTCACGCTCCCTTATAAAAATCCAAAACTGAAAAAACAGGAGGAAAAAAAAATCCAAGGAAGACGGCTTTTCCCCGAAAGGTTAATTCCGTCATTTCACAAGGAAAAAAGATCTCTTTTTTATATAGTACTAATAATATTAGTATACGACAAATAGAAAAACATCCAAAGTTCATTTTGTTCGAGGGAAGCTTTATCAGATCTGAATGGAATATCAAATCAAAAAGCTTCCCTCGAAAAAAAATAATACTCAAAAAAAGTGAAAACAGAACAGGAGGGTAATTTGGTCATTGTAATGGAGGGGAAGGAAAAAGAAAAGGAGCGGAGAAGAGGAAAAACGTGATCTTTCTCCAATCCCTTTCTCAGAACTTACCCTCCTCACGTGAAACGTTGTAACTTCTCCGCCTGTGAATTAACCGACCCGATATCGCCTTCCGGGGCAACCCGAAAAATAAAAAATAGAGAAAATAAATCAAAATACACCAAAGAGACGAAATAAAAAAATTGAAAGGATAAAGAGGATATAAAAGGTAACAGCTGACACCGCGTCCGTCCATGGCGCGGCGGCGGATCGGACTGACGTTACAACAACGAGTTTGACTCACTGAGTTTATATTTCAAAATTTCCTAAGCCTAAACTGAAGAAAATTAGGCTGCTGACAAGGGGTAAAATGGTCATTACGGCTACACTAGAAAAACGTATTGGGAAAGGAAAAGGGAAAAAAGAATTGTCTCCTCAATGAACATAGAGTGACCTCAAAACTCACTCCCCGAAATATGAAGAGAAAAAAGAATTTCCACACCCACCCACCTACGTCATATCAAGGGTAGTTCGGTCAAAGACACCGCACTTTCACAGATCCGATGACTGGGAAGCTGACTTCAGTACCGGTGAGCTGAAAAAAAGGATAACGACGGAGGTGGAAATGGTCAAACATAGAGCTGTGTCAGAAAATGGAGAAGGCTCAACTACATAATCGGAATCTTAATCTTCGGACGCAATTGACAAAGGTAGAGATGCCAGCTGCAGGGGGAGAGGAATCGGCGGCGATTAGGAGAATGTTAGGCCGCCGATTTTTAGGGTGGTGGAAGATAAGATGAGTGAGAAAAGGGAATACAAACCTTGGATCTGAAGGCGGATGATAGATCGGAAGACGGTGGACGGCTAGACTCATCATAGCCGTCGTCACTAGGTGAACCAGCGCCGCCGCTCCAGGAAAGCGGCGTTATAGGGCTACACCTGGTAGTGGTGGTATACGCTTTCTTAACTGACATAGATGACGGCTTCGACCTCGGCTGACGGTGACCCCAACCATTCAACGGTAGTGTCAGATGCAAACCACCCTTCGCCGCCGCTGTAGTCGTGGGATGCGGCGGCGGAGGAGTAGTACTATTACGCAACTGAGATGTAGAAGAAGAAGAAGATGGGTGTTGTTTTAGTCGGAAAAGCAGCTCCACCACCACCGAATCATCGGATAACGCAGCGGATAACCAATCGTCCTTCTTCATCTGAATGAATGCTTATAGAAAATAGCGGCTGCACTGTGACTGAAAACCCACCCAAAAGAGGATATGAGAATATATGGAGGTTAAAGGAAGCTTAAAGGGGGTGGCGGAGAGAGAGAGAGAAATGGAGGAATTGATGGGGACTATGGCTAATATATATATAATGGGGAGAGACTGAATGAATTCCTCTGTATTAAGATTTATATTTATATGTACTATTTATGCGATCTCTTCTCTCTCTATCTCTATCTCTATCTCTAAAATGAATAAATGGAAATCTTGAAAACATTTCTGTTTATTGCGACTTTGTGAGATACTACTATATATATCGGGTTTTACGTGTTATTGTGTGGATGAGTTATTGGAAGAGAGAAGATTGGGGAGAATCGAGTAGAATGCTTTCTTTTGTTTCTTATTGGGTTTTCTATGCGGGTCGGGTTATAAGTTATAACTATGACTCCCTCTTATTTACACTTTTTCTTCTTCTTTTACTTAATTAATATTTTCTTTTTCTAGTGTATATTGGTGGGGAGCATAACATAAGTCTTGTGGGACCTACAGAATACACGTGGCCATTGCACTTCCCTGTTTTCCTCCGCCTAGGGTTTCATTTCATCCTTGGGCCGAACTACTCTATGCCGATGGTGCATGTTAAGAAGCAATTTTTGTTTTCTTTCCTTAATAAAACACAATCAAAAGATTATTTTCCACTTAGGACCCGTTTGTCCATAAATTTTGTCAAAATAAACTTGAGTTTTATTTGACAAACACATGTTTGGCTATAGATTTTGCCTACATTTTGGCCAAATCCCAAAACCAGTTCAATAGTTAGTTTTGGGCCAAAATATCACTATTATATTTTTAAAAAATTGCCCCAAACTTTTGTATTTTATAAAAGAGCCCACCATTTATTATTTTGTAACGATGTTGCTTCGTCTTCTCGGTCATCTGATAGTGTATCATGTAATTCATTATAAAAATGATAATTTTGTATCAAATTTATTTACGTTCAGGACTATGGTTTGCGATAATATAATGAATGTTATTGATAATGGTATTGTTGGGTATCTGTGATAGTTTTTAGAACTTATGGGTATAAGTCATGTTTCATGTGTTTTCCAAACCAAACTTCACCCAAAATAGATGTCCAAATACATTTTTATCTTCAAACCAAACTTCACCCAAATCAGATTTTTCATAATAAATTTGGGAATATATGGTCAAACGCTAGCTTAGTGTGTGTTTGAGAAGTCGCATGAGAACTGGATATGAATAAACTACTTTTGGTGTAGAAGTATTTTCTTATTGTTCTTAAGTATGCAACTTTTTAAAATTAATAATAGGAGTAATATCTTAAGTAAATTAATGATTACACCATTGTTTGAATTCACTTAGAGTTCGTTTGGATCAGCGGATAAATAGTTGATAAGCTTGAAGTGTTTAAAAATATTTTTAGGTGCTGAAATTAATTTTTTAAATAAGCATTTACGTGTTTGGATAAACGTCCTGAAAGTGATAATAAGCATTTGATATGTTTGGTAGAAAAGTGCTGATAAGCTGTTATTTTATTGAAATAACTATAATACCCTTAAAAACTTTACAAAAGATTATAAATTAAAAGGATGAACAACGAATATGGAATGAAGAGAAAGTTAGGAAATTTATTTTAGGAAAAATATTTTGTGAATTAAAACATATTATCTAGGATAAACTAGTAAAAACCTTGGTCAAACTAAAAGTGCTTATAAACCGAAAATCCATAAGTTGGGGGTGACCAACTTATGACTTATGGCTGATTTTAGCTTATAAGCATTTTTGAATGTTTACCAAACGCGTAGATAAGCCAAAAAATACTTATAAGCCAGTTTGACCGGCTCATAAACTTAGCCAAATACTCTCTTAATCTACTAGTAGCTATCCAACTTAATCCTTTGATTAGCTGTCGCATAATTGAAATTAACACTACATTATAGTGGAAGAAAAGGTTAACACTACATACTCTTCCAAATTTAGGGCGGAACTACTGTGATAATTACTGATTCAACAAAAGCCAGTAACTTTATTTCAAATCTTATATGAGTGTTATGAAATTTATTGAATATATACAAATGATTAATTATGTGTTTTAAAATCTTGCTCTGCCTCTACTTTCAATATGCATCGGCGAATCCAACCCTTTGGTACCGGGTTCATCTGAATCCAATACTTTCAACGTTGAGCACAATTATATGTGCAAAAATTCATTGAATTACAACAAATAATAGTTATGAACTCAAAACTTTAAAATATAATTGATTCAAAGTTAAAAACCTTAAAAGTTGAACCCATAGAATTTAAATTTTGGATTCGTCTCAACCGATCCGCACTTGTTTTCATTGTCAATCTTACACACACATAATAAGTGTCATGTATATATGTGGTTATGTGTGTATATCTTGTTGATCTGTCTTGAACAATCTCAAAATATTTCATTGACCATTGTTCAAAATTTACATAATTAAATGCGATCTCTAAGAGTTAAAATTACTTTCACCATTTATTTGAATTTACTTAACTAAGTCTAATTTTCTTGATTTGTCTTGAACAATTAATGAATATTTATACCATAATCAAATTTACATAATTAAATGTAATCTTCAATAGTTCGTTCAAATTTACTTAATTAAGTGTAATTTATCTCCATTACTTCGCGACAAGATAACATACATGTCACTGTCTTCACTTACTTTACCATGAATTTTTTATGGTTAAATCAAAAATTTCAATGAACTAAAATTAATATACCAAGTTGTTGTTTGGTTGAGTTTGATGGGATTTTATCTCTACATAAAATTATGTATTATTTTATAGAAGAATAAGCCCAAATAACTGTCAACTCAACCGCTTAAATTAAAAATAGCCGGTGAAGGTATAATATATGCATAATTTATGTATTATATATGTATAATTGTATATAACCAATGTATATGGTTAGAAAAAGTAAGCACTGAGTATGGCCGACTATTTGTAAGGATCCCCTTTTTATATATCATGTATGGTTAGTTACTTGTTTTTCTCACAAATAATAATCGCAATAAGTCATGTGAGATTATTTGTATTATTTTATATGGAATAAAATGTGAAATAAAAATAAGAGTATTTAATATGTAAATTTAAAATACTTAATTAACAAACATAACCTTATAATAGCAAATAATTTTCTATTTTTTTTAAAACAGTAACACACGTATTTTAAATTATATATTATTTTATTAATCTGTAAGATATCATATTAAACATTCCGTAAGAAATAGGTCATATGCTATGATCCTTCTATTGCTAATCTCTATATTACTACTTCATGCATTACTAACTATTGCTAATCTCTATATTACTACTTCATGCATTACTAACTCCATCGATATGTTTTTCACTGGCATAAGAATATATAATTAGGCTAAAAAGACTCCTCAAAAGCATAGCACTTAAAATAAATATATTGGCATGTATAAATATTACTCCCAACTAATTGGTATTGCCAAGATAAAACTTTTTCTTCCATTGTACCTATCATTCATTTTAAGTCTACATTGATTCCATGAGCTTATAGATCTTTCGAGATAATTTTATTTTATATGATTTTAAGTCTACCTCATCTCATTTTAACAACTTCATTCACTATAATTTCACACATATAAGGACCAGCGCATCTGGAAATCAACGCAGGATATGACCAAAGTATCTCAAACGACATTATCTTATTTTATCCTAAATATATGCTAATTGCACCTTTTAGAAAATTGCGATCATTTTAAATTTTGTCTATCTTATATGACCATACAATAGCTCTCTTCAACACTCATTTTGTGAATGTACTGTATTTTAATGGCCCAACATTCACTTCCATATAATATTATTGGTTTCTTCCTGCCATATAGTAATCAGTATCGCTTCTCCTATCAACCACTGATTTAATTTTATGCATCATACCTCAGAGGTGGGTCGATATAGGGCACTAGTGAATCTATCCGTACTTCGTGCGGTGATAAAAAATATCATTAAAGTCATATTTGAATTACATATGTATTCCATATTATCTAAATTTTTAAAAATATTAAACCCCAATGCAAGAATGATATATAAAAAATAAAATATACAAAAGTTTATAAAAAATTAAATATATAAAAATTGATATGGTCGCATGTCTCTAAGACCTCCAATTGGTGATGCCGAGGTGGTATTCTTTGACCAATTTTATTGTTTGTATATTTTTCGATAAGCTTTGAAATAAATAATTTCTCAAGGTTGATTGTTCTTTCTCAATTATTTAAATCTCATTTTTAGATTTTAATGTATAATATCTAGCACAAAATCTTCATAATCATATAATACGCAAGTATGTAATATGCATTTCTTCTGCTTTTCAAACGACATGTCCAACCTCACAGAATTGCTCGTTAAATTTGAGTAACTCATCGAATTTGATATTCATTTTATTCGACTTCATATATATTGCAACACAGCTAATGCCTAGTAGTATAATTTGATTTGTTTCCAATATCATTCTCTTAATCTTATTTTAAGAAATACTGTTGGTACTTTCTGTTAGCACATATATCGGGACCTAAGCTGAATTAGTTAATTTTCTTTTCAAGAATATCAATTGTAAAATAGTAAAAAAAAAAACATGGTAATTCCCAAAATAAAAATGAGTATAAGTTCCATTGAAACATAGCCAATACAAAAGCTTAACTCAATATATTCTTAATGAAAGCGAGAATTGAAGAAGCAGTATGAATGGCAAGAGGATAAGAGAAGAAACTTGCAAATAGAGCCATTGCAGGTTGTAACAGTCCAAAAATACAGAATATGAAAGGTTGAAACCATAACAACCATTCTATTTACATAATCAACAAACAAAATTTTTATATATAATATTTACATCTATAAATAATCAGCTAAAGAATTTTAGAGAAATGTGAATTCTTTAATTTTACTACTTTTCTCTAAAATAGGCATTTACAAAACTTCAGAAACCTATTGCACTCGATAGAAAAAGCAAAAAAGCACATGTAATTACTCTTTTATGTCACTACATAATTACAAAATCTTTTTTGCTTCTCCATTCCCATGGAGAAATTCAAAAGGAATTACCGAATTATTTACCACAAACTATAAAGTCAATTACTTGATGCTGCTCCAATTCTCCTCTGAAGATTATACAGTGACAAATTTTTCATCTAAGCAACCATATCAATGTTCAATTATGTAGCAATGTTCTTACAGTATAACAATCAAAAGTAAATCAGTAGAAAGAAAGATAAAAAATAATTTTTACTCACAGGGAGGGCAGTAAAACAAAGAAAGCCTGAAGCTACAACTTCCAAATTCAAATTCAATTGAGGAAATCAAACATGAATAAAAACGTTGCACAAACTATTATCTCTGATGATATCAAGTAAAGCAAGCAAAGTTACAAAATACTTCTATTGGAATACTTCTCGAGCATTGGAATTATTTTTGAGTTATGGGAAAAAAACTAAAGCATAGAAAGAAAGTAGGGAGATTTTAAGGAAAGAAATAAATAGCAATAATGATGTTTAAGTGGGGGAGAAATTATAACGGAAAAAAAGAATAAAAAATGTTTTAGGAAAAGAGATTGGAAGTATCTTAATGATGAAAAAAATGAATAAGGCATGCTTAATTGTTAACAAAATTTAAATGCAAAAATAAGGGAAAAGGTATAAAATCTAAGAAAAAAGATAAATGTGAACCTTGATCAAAGAAACATGCCACGTCATCTTTTATTTTTCTAGCTTATATATATATAGGGGGTGGCACTTCACTCGTACGCTCGCATAAAATTTTGAATATGTATTGATATTTTACACAATAAAACGGCACTCGAAATCGCTAATCCATTCTAGGTGTCATGGTTAAAGTGCCAACTTTTCAGTCGCAGGATGTAGGATGGATACTCACTAAGATAGTGCCTACGTTTTCATTTATTTCTTCTCTTTATGCTCCATTTATTTACTTTTTTTAATTCTTCAATCTTCATCTTTGCATTCCCTCCCTCTTTGTAGCCATTTTTATTATTTATTAAATTATATATTTGATTCCTTTTTATTTTCTAGATCTTTATTTGAACATGATTTTAATCATTTTCTCTTTGTATCCTTCTAATATATTTATTTTTCCTTGCATTTCAATATTTTTAGAATAATAATATTAACATAGATAACATTAATCTAGCTATATGTAGATTGAAGCGGTGTATTTGTTTATTTTAAAATTTTATTTTTATTTATTAAGCGTATTATTTAGAATTTGAATCAAGAAAATTAGATCGCATTGGACTTATTCAGTTTAGTCATCATTTATTTATTTATGTACAAACAAAATTGTATATCAAAGTAAATTAATTCAAAATGGGCCGAACCGATCCAAACCAAATTAATTCAACAAATCGAACCGACTAACTGCACCCTAATTCAATCAACTTTGCTAGTGGTAAGTTTGCATTAAAATAGTGGCACCTTTAATCTTCAAATCCTGGATTCACCTCTATCATACCTGTTTACCCTCATAATCGGATAACAATTAAATGTGTAAGTGGTTTTAAGGATACATGGACTAACTTGATACAAAATGATAAATTAGATCGCAATTAAAATAAATAATTACTAAGTAAATACAAATCAACGAATTGAATAGTATCAGTCTTGGAAGGTTAACTACCCTCGAGCCAGGTACGCTTCAATCAGTGTCAGGATATAGAAGAATAATAGCTTAAAGAGAAATAATAACAATGTATTGCTTTGAGATGCGTGTTACAATGTCCTTAATGAATTATCAGACCCCCTTTATATAATAGAGGAGTCCTACTTTAGTTCAATTCTATAAAAGGTAAAAATCCCTTGATTAGCTGATTGATGGTTCCTTACCGATACGCGTCGAGATTCTCGCCGAAATATCCAACCAGTCACAGATATTTCGCTCTTCTGTTGGTTATGCTAACAATATTTCTTCGATCTCGATCGGGGCTAAGGTCGACTCCGGGATTACAGACTCAATATTCTCGAAGGCATGTGTTCTGACCCCGGGTTCTAGCTCGGTGAGACTCGGGGTCGATCTTCAGTATTTGGTTGTCATGTTCCGAGCCTAACTTTCCATGTCGCAGGCGAGCTCGATTTCGACCGTATATAGATAGTCCCCTCGTTTTTCGGATAGTAGACGACGAGAAATGAAATGAGCTTCTGATTCTTTCTTCGACACCACGCGACAGAAACAATAAAACAGTCTAAACGTCTCGTCAGTCAAGTCTTTATGGCATTAAATGTTTGTTAGTTGTTGTTCGACCACTCCTCGATGCAAACCGTCATTGAAAAACTACAAATACCCCCTTACTAGCTCATTCAAACTTTACATTCAAACTTCTCTCGTACCTCAGCAATCTTAATATTTTCAAGCACTTATATTTCGGTTAGTTGAGATCTTTTTATCAGAACTTATTTTCCGCCTTCATCCTAAACCATCAAGTGTACTCACTTCCTCTTTTCCCTCTCTTTTCCTTCATTTTCAAATAAATGGCGAAGATTTCAAAAATCGTTCCCCAAAAAGAAACTCCTTCTACTTCATAGTCGGATACCGAAGAGACCGTTTCGCGTACTGCTATCGAGGAACCAGTACCAGAACCTCCTATGAAAATATTCATCCCGCGGAGGGGAGGAGTGGGGATGTCCGATCAACGCTGATTTTAAGATCAAAAAACCATCCTCCGTACCAGGCCAGTGCGAGGATACCTCGAGGTATATCTGCTTGATCAGCGAGGATATTCTCTCCGAAGTCAAAAAAGATTGTAACTGGATCGACAAACATGTGGTGGTTCCTGAACCTGACAAATCCATCACCACCCACGTCAAGGGATTTTTAAGTATTTACACTTATCCCTTTACGATGGGCCCCATGGACCCGGTTATCATCGACTTTTGTAAAAGATACGAGATAACCCTCGGTCAGATTCACCCTTCTTTTTGGAGGATCGTAATCCTCCTCCGTTTCTTTGTAAGCAAGATCGAATGGTGTCCTTTCACTATCGATCACCTCATGCGTTTATACAGTCCCCGACCCTACCGAGGGGATTGATCAAGCTCGCCCGTCGGGCTAGTAAGGCCCCGTTCTCGAGTATCGATGAAGATAGAGATCGAGGTTGGCTAGGCCGTTTCGTCCGAGTGAGGACCCCGGACTTGATCCCGGCCTAGCACATACCGTTCCGTAAGAAGTGGAACATGTCACGTAAATATATAATTTTGCTTCCAAGATTTTATTTATCGCTTTTTCCTTCCTTCTTATCGGTGTTTTGTGATGGTGCAATTGTTGCTCGGATACCGAATGGAGTTCCTTGACTCATGGAGTGGGTCGTGGGCATCGTATCATAAAGGCCTTATTCCGAGCGCTCGTGGTGCGAGCTTTCAAAGGGCCGATGGAAGGTCCATTCGCACGGTGAGATCTCTTTCATAAGTAATATTTGGTTTCCCTTTTGTATGATTAAGTCCTTACTTGTTCTATTTCTTTTTGTACGTTTACCCAAGGATATCCAGATGAGTCCCCCATCTGGTAATGATGATCTCCCCACTTAGTCCCCTGCTCTGAAACAGGGTGAAGAGAAGAAGAGAAAAGGGGCTCCGAGTTCTCCGAGCTCGGAGAAAAAGAAACCAAGGAGGAGGCTAATCCGCAAGCCAAAAGAAACCTCCAGCTCTCGATTACTTGATTCAGACTCTCTCTACCGGCTCAGTGACGAGTCTTAAGAGGATGAACTTTTAGTGGACCGGGAGCCATCAGTCCCTGAAGAACGGGCATCAACCGAAAGGGGGATGATAGAGGCCAATCCCTCCCAAACTCAAGAGGTCTATGCAATAGTGAGGGTCAAGAACCCTTAAGATGTTGGTTCTGCTCCACCCGTTGTCATCGATATAACGAGATCGCCTTCATTCACAGATTCAATGTCCGGTGAATCTCAAGCGGCTAAGGAGCGTTCAAATGAGGGGGTCCAAGGAGCAAACAATCCCCTCCAAAGATTTTTTGATGGCGTGGACTCTATTGCCACAGAGGATGTCACCGGATTAGGTGATTTATAAGTACCAAGAAGAAGTCTGTCCTAGGGTACATGTGGTCTAGCTCGAGCCCTAGATTGGTCAATCGATTCCCTGCCCCAAGTGTCGATCCCGATCAGAAGCGGTAGATCATGATCTCTATTCCGGAGGACGCCCGGGCCCTTTCCGCGCCTGTTGAGGTAGCTAGTTACCTCTGGTGCCCGGTGATTGAAGAAGACCAGGCAAATATGAACGAGATGGAATATTCATGCTTGTTAAATGAAGCACAACATGCATTGAATCGGGTAAGGTGTTACCAAACCTTTTCATTTTCCATCTTTGCTTACTTAATGATCTTAATATTTTTCCTTGTATTTGTAGGCCTCGATGCTTCACCACGAGACCTTCCTCTGATATCGAGAAGAGTTGTGTCTCCTCGAGGCCGAAGCAAAAGAGCTTATTGAGAAGAGAGATATGTATAAACTTCTTAGTGAGCAACGCGAGGAAGAGGCCAATAATCTTCGGGCCGAGTTGGACGCGGATCACAAAGAACATGACGTTCTGGTGGAAGAGGTAAAAGTCTTTGAGGTTAGTGATGATGAACTAGACTTGGTGACTAACGGTCGGAATCCGCAGGTCCAACAAAATATTGATCAGGTTGATTAACTGAGAGCTGAGATGGATGTTGTCAAGGCCAAGACCGACGAATGGAGGGGCAGGATGGACCGCCTGGCCTCGGAAAAGGAGACTGCTCGGGCACAAATCACTTTAGTTGAGGACCAACTTCGAGCGACAAAATAAAAGGTCGAGGTGCAGTCCAAAAAGGTTGAAGAGCTCCAGTCTCAGCTAAGCTCGGCCGCCTCTGAACGAGAAACTATTTCCAAGGACCTTGAAATGGCCAAATCGGCAGCCGTGGTGGTTAAAGCCGATGCCGACGAGATGGTGGCCCAATATAAGCCTGATGCCATGGCGGCCCGGGATCGCTTGAAGAATATTATTTATTATGAGAAGTGGCAGTTGCGAAGAGAGGCCCTCGAGGAGATTCATGCTCGGGGTTTCGATCTATCGACCGAGATCGAAACTGCTAAATGGCTCGAGGTCGAGGCCAAGAAGTTGGCCTACCCCGAAGAAGAAGAAGAAGAAGAAGAAGAAGAAGAAGAAGAAGAAGAAGAAGAAGAAGAAGAAGAAGAAGACTCTGAAGGTTTTGATGGACCCGGTGGTGGAGGAGACCAGGCTATTTAGACGCCTTTGTAGAAAATTGTTTGCTTTTTTTGTTTTTTGTACTTGTGTACTTTTGAATTTTTGTTAAGGCCATTTGGCTTTTATAAAGATTGTATATAATATACAAGTCTTGTTTTTCCCTTCGACAATTTAAGAATTTTGTTTCTCTTTGCTTTATTCTTTATGTTTGCAAAGATCGAAATGCCTTAGCATAAAATAGTTAGGTCATGTTCGAAGGTTCGAACAGATCTTGCCTTCGACATTATTTTGTTTAAGGCATCGGGGGGGGGGGGGGGGGGGATTCGGTATGGCTAGATTTTGTTTTTCCAAAGTACTTGTGATTTTTTAAATTATAGTTTGCCGAAGGTAGCCTTTAGAACCGGTTATTAAATTTTGAAGGCCTTGTTTTTTGTTAAAGGTCTCAGACGTCTCCGAGCCGTTTTAATATGACCGTAGCCTTTAGTTCGGTTGTTACCCAGTGGGCTTGTTACCCCGAGTTATCCGGGCATGCCTAAGATAACAGTCACCGAACGGGGAGAGCCATAGCCTTTAAGGTTCGGGCGCTGCCTAATAGGTCTCGTTCCCCCAGGCTCCGATAGCCCGAGTCGTTCGAGTTTATTTTTGGAAGGCAGTCCCCGATTGGGAGTGATCGTTTGAACTCGGATAAAGGCGGCCCTTGGGCTCGATAATTTTAGGGGATCGAATGTAAGAAATTCCTTAAGAGGAAAAGAATAAAGAGAAATTCTTAAGGGACAAGATATTTATCCGCAAGGTAGAAACTTCTTTTTATTATTGTGCATAATAGTTACACATGTGTACAAGTTTTGTGCCAGGGCTCGAGTAGTCTATGCTGGCACATTTTATTTGACCGTTTAGCTCTTACAGTAAATCCTATCGATTGACACGAGACCATTTAATCATAAAGTTTCCTTCCTTGCTAAATTCGTTATCCGAGGGTGATGCCCCCCAGTGTTCGGGGCCGAGCGTCGAGAGGCCTCGAATACTGTTGTCGTGATCTTTGATACTGATTCTAACCGGCCTTCAATTCTAAGTTAGCACGATTTACTGTTGCCTCATTAAAAACCTTGTCGGAAAACCCATTTGGGAGAAAACCGGTTCAAGGGAAAAGAGTCCAAAGCATTCTTTCAGGCCTAAAGATTGTATCGTACTTCGAAGATTGCGTGCAAGTGTTACTCCAGAATATAAATAAATAAGAGAAAATGAACGAGGTCATACCTTAACAGTAGTATCGCTTCATGTGAGCTATGTTTCAGTTGTTCGGTAGTTGCTCACCGTTCATTGTTCCAAGTTTGTACGATCCTTTACCGGTGATCTCGACAATTTGATAGGTGCCTTCCCTGTTTGGTCCCAACTTCCCTTCATTCTAGTTTCGAGTATTTAGCGTGACCTTCTTTAACACCAAGTCCCCAATATTGAAGTATCGAAGGTTGGCCCTTCGATTGTAATATCTCTTAATACGTTGTTTTCGGGTGGGCAACCGGACAAAGGCTGTTTCACGCCTTTTATCTAATAGATCTAGGCTCGTGTTCATAGCCTCGTCGTTCGATTCCTTGATTGCATATTGGAATTGAGACTCGGTTCTCCGACTTCGACTGGTATTAGAGCTTCGGTGCCGTAAATCAGTAAGAACAAGGTGGCCCCGGTACTGGACTTTAAGGTTGTACAATATGCCCATAAGATTTCGGGCATGGATTCCTTCCATTTTCCTTTGGCGTCAGTCAACCTCTTCTTGAGGTTTTGGGGGATGGTTTTATTGGTCAATTCTACTTGTCCGTTACCACTAGGGTGGTAGGGTGTTGATAAGATCCTTTTGATCTTATGATCTTCGAGAAACTTGCTAACTTTGCTGCCGATGAATTGTTTCTCGTTATCGCACACGATCTCGGCCGGCATTCCGAACCGGCATATGATGTGGTCCCAAATGAAATCAGTGACCTCCTTCTCCCTGACCTTTTCGTATGTCTGGGCTTCCACTCACTTAGAAAAATAGATAGTTATAAGCAATATAAATTGAGCCTTACCGGGTACCCACGGAAAGGGGCTAACGATATCCATTCCCCACTTAATGAATGGCCATGGTGACAATGAATGCAGTATCTCCCCAGGCTGATAAATCATCGGAGCGTGTCTTTGACATTCATTGTCACGACCTATCGATGGGCCGTGACAGGCACCCAGTACCTTACTCGACCGAGTACTAATATAACGTATCTTTCGTATCATTCTATCATAGGTAAATGACCCGGAGTAAAGCATGGGGGAATACAAACTTATACATATGACATATGGTCCTATAAGACTAAAATAACCACTCATACACTGGACATAGGCTGACAAGGCCATACAATCTTTTACGTACATGACATTTGTCTACAAGCCTTTAATAATACATAATTGTCATATAGGTCGGGACAGAGCCCCGCCATACCAAACAATACACATCTAAATTATACTGACCAAACAAGCAACTCCGGAGCAAATGGAGTGCACCAACATCTTTCGTTGAGCTGATCACCTACTTGGAGGACTCTCGACCTGTCTATCGAGACCTGGGAGCATGAAACGCAACGTCCCCAGACAAAAGGGATATCGGTACAAATAATGCACCGAGTATGTAAGGAATGAAAATCAGTAAACAATAGACATGAGAGAAACATATAGTAAAAGACTCAACATGTATATCTCAATAGCTCTGTGGATCATTTAAATTATAATGTCATGCATATGCGTATAAAATGTCATACCATGCATGAGTATATGCGTTTATAACATCATCAAGCGTGTGAGGGCATCCCATCATATCATCTTGGCCACTGTGGGCAAATCCTCAACGTATACCAGCTGATCAGGTGGTGGTGCGTATATAACGCCGTAAACTTTTTCCATATCCCATATACATATAATATACATATATACGCGTATATAACTCCATCTGGTTATGAGTCAATGTACATGTATAAATAAATAAAATACATATGAAATACGTCAATAAAATCTCTCGGAACGTAATAGGACCATTATGCCTTTGATTAAAGTCATGAAATAAACTCTATCAATTTACGTATTTTTTGAGACCCATGAACAGATGATAGAATAATATGACACATGGGGAATCAAGAACATAAGCATCTCTAGTATTTCTATGAATATAGTCATTGATGGAAATTGTTCATTTGCTCGTTTCGTTTGTGTCGTATAGATTATGCCAAAAGAAAGAAGGGATAACCTTAACATACTTGGACCGATTCTCTTGACAATTCCTCTAACACATGCCTTTTGCGACGAACACGTAACAGCAGTTCGAATTAGGAAAAAATCCATATGATATTCTTAAGCAAGATTGTACCGTACTCCCTTATAATTGCAAAACCCACGTAGTTATAATATTAAATGGTCTTCGTATGAAAGGTTTGAAGCAACTACGTTGCTATTACAACCCATTACCCTTGGTGAAGCCCCACTAGAATGACTAGAAAGACCATTAATCTTTCCTAATGTGCCACCTTATCATAATGACTTAAGAGTCATTAATTTGGGGTGGATGGCTGCCACATGGGGGGGAGGGTATCTTATCAAGATTTATGATTAATTAATTAATTTTCCACCAAAATTATTAATTACCCAATTATCCACATAATTAAGAATTATCTCAAATTACTTATAATACTACTCACTTTTAACATACTTTATACACCTTACTATCATGGTCATGTGGTACCTTGTATGACACTAGTCCATAAATACCGGGTATTTTAGCTCAGGCCATATTTTATCCCAACACGTCAAACTTTGACGAAAATTCATATTCTTTGATTTGCTTACCCTCTCACCTTCACGAATTTACTTATCACTTGTTTGAAATAGAATAATGCTTATAATCTCAAAATAATCTCATTCCCGAACTTACGTCAATTAGCTTACGACGAAACTTTAACGTACAAAAATACGGAATGTAACATCTCATTTCCGAGCTTATATCAATTTACTTATGGCGTACTTCCACGTATGAAAATATAGGGTGTAACATCATCACCACCACCACACCCTCCCCCCCCGGAACATTCATCCTCGAATGTTGAATGATGCACTTATCATTTTCATGACTTATATCTTCCGAATGTTTCAGTACTCTCCTTGCCATCTAGACAACTGTTCTGTGAATAATTCCAAAGGCCAGGGAATTCCCCACTTAGGCCTCTTTCTCACACCACGACTTATGGTCGGAATCCTTCTAATCTCGCTACTGTTGCTACCTCTTATCGTGCAGCATGTACGACTCTGACCTTGTAAGTGCGCCTATGCGACTCTTCTCTCCTTTTTTCCTCCAGCTTTTAGCCCATCTCTAGGCCTCACTTTGTAAACATATACAAAGCTTGACAAGATGTCCCTCTGGTCATCTATAGGTATACTGAATTTCTTAGCTCGGTACTTTGTCAAACTTATGAATATTGCTATATCTTATTTTATAGACCCGGTTATCTATCCGCATGACTTTACTGCATCTAAGTAGGTCATACTATACCATAACTCTTATCTCGATTTATCGTTACTGAGGTCTGCTACCAAACTCCAGGTTACTCTCGTTGCTTTTCCCATATATATAAATCTAGGTCCTTTAATGCTTCCTCATTACTATCCATCTTATATATGACGACCTAATTTCATCTCATACTGTTGAACTTTTATCCATCTATTGTTGATTCACCTTAATGTTGATCCATCATCTATCACTGATAACTTGACCTCTTATGTAACACTGCCGCTAGGACCCACGTCTCATCGAGGACATCTGGAGTAATTAGATTGATCCACCTAGGGGTGATACTATACTTCCATAACCGTACTTTATAGTATCCAAATGCGATTCACCTTACATGGGTATTTTAATCCCGTACAATTCATGAAATCTTCTTCAAGTCATTACTCAATCGAAGGCCCAAACGCCATCCTTTATCTATCACAATCACACCCTCATTCTACTACCAGGGCAAGATTCAATCTCTTATAAATGCTACTAGTCTTAGACTCTTTTGAGTTCATTCAGGCTATACTAAGCTTTCTATAACTTAGAGAAACCATCATCTCTCTTGTTTTCACGGGCTTAATCTCGAGGACTTATCCATTTTCGTTACCTTCTCACTTGCCCTTTCTCATCCTTACTCCTGTCATAAAACCTTGTCGCTTTACTATACTTTAGCTTGTGACCTATACGTGTCTATTTATACTATTCGTAACCTTCCTTCAACTTTCTTGCACCATAGAGTTCCTTATGTTATTTTGGAACATCAAGCGAGACATCATATCGTCTCTAACTCTTCTTTACTCTATTGGCTAGATCTCTCGGTACCTAAACATCATAGGCTGGAAAATATGCTACTGACGATGCCGCTATTATTTCTGGATACTGAATACCCGCGCTTCTAGCCTTTTATCCGAAGTATGGACTATTCACAACCTTCTGCATTTGAGTATTTCGTACGTTGTTCACCTTTACCTTACTACCTTAAAATCTTGTATCGTATCTTTTATCTCTTTCATAACCTCCGTTCCATATAGGTATAATTCATATTCACAACTTGAAGCTTTATTATATTACTTGCACCTCTGGTGCATGCACAATCCGGTGAGAGCTTCATACTGACTTCTTATGAGGCTGGTACTCTTTTAACTAGCAAGTCCTCACTCGACTACTAAGCCTAAGGGCTATTCTTATTTCGAGTTTGAGCAAGTCCTCACTCGACCACTAAGCCTAAGGGCTACTCATTATTTTGAGTTCGAACAAATACTCATTCGGCTATTTAATCCTAAAGACTATTCGAGCCCGATAAGCAAAGGGAAAACTACCCACAAAGCCTGAAGATACAATGATTCAAAATCAAACTAATCAGCTTAAAAAGCTATTTTTCTTCAAAAGGAGAAAATTGTATATGAAAATCTTATACAAAGGCAACTCGTCCTAAAACAAGTTCTTTGTATAAAGACCGAAATCAGCCTAAAAAAACAACTACTACCTAAGGTCCTAAATGACTTAATCTTCATCGAAGTTCATGTTATCAGCATCTTCCTCACCTTCATACTCGCTCGAGCTATCGGAGTCTTTCTCAAGAAAGGTCAGCCTTCGAGCCTTGTTCTCCTACGCCCTGGAAACTTCAATCTCGGCCTCAGCATCGAAGTCCTGAGTACTGACCTCCTCGAGAGCCTCTCTACGAGCTTGCCATTTAGCGTGTTCGACCATGCTCTTGACTTTGGCTTGATTAAACTCAACATCGATCTTGAACTGAGCTAATTTAGTATCGGCTCTTTTATTGGCCTCGATCACCTCAGATCTGGCCACTTCAAGTTCATTAGCCAAGCCTGCTTTATCAGAAATGGCCAAATCCAACCGATGCTGAAGCTCTTTCATCTTCTCGATTAGCCCCGAGGCATTTTCTCTCGCAGATCGAAGTTGGGCTTCCTTTTTCGAGGCAAGGATATCCATACTCTTTTTAAATTCTTCTTCCTCGTCCAGTAGCCCATCTACCTGTGAGTTAAGCCGTCCGATTTGCTCGATCTTCTACCGAACCTGTAGAATCAGATCGTTAGTGGTTATCTCCTTTTCATCTTCACTATCATGGAAAATTCGGAATACATGCTCAACTATCTCCCCGTGCTGTTCCAAAGCTGCTGTCAAATCTGCTCGATGTTTTTCACTAAGGAGCTTATAAGAGTCACTCTTCTCAGTGAGGCTCCGAACCTCAGCATTGTGCTCCTCTCGTATTCGAAGGAAGGCCTCGTGATGCAACACCGAAGCCTACAAATAGAAGGAAAAATGTTAGAATTACCTACCATTCTAAGTATAAAAGAAACAGCAAAGATGCCATCAGAGTTAACCGATTCAAAGCATGTTGGGCCGCGTTGAAAAGACAGGCGCCCCCCACCGCATTCATCACTGATTGATCCTCTTTGGTCACTAAGGACCGAAGGTAACTGGCAATCCCCACAGGGGGAGAAAATATTCGGGTATCCTCAGGTACGCAGAGCACTATCTTCCGCCTCTGGTCGGGATCAATACTCGAGGCTGGGAATCGGTCCACCAGTGTGTGAACCGATGAAGGCTCGGCATGACTCGACCATGATGCTTTCTTGGGTATCGGCATTCCACCAAAATCGGTAACCTCCTCCGAGGCAGCTGACTCGAGCCACTCAAGAAAACCGTGGACATCGGTCGACTCCTGAATGCCCTCGTAGGACCGACCTTCCAACATGCTGGCCTCTCGAATCATGGCGTCCGAAATCTGAAGGGATCTACTAATATTAACTATCCCGAGCTCATCCCTCGAAATATCTTCAACTGCCCGAGAAGTCCTACCCTCGGTATCCTCTTTAATCATCTTAGCTCGAGAAGGGATAATCCCGGCTTCTTCTTGTTCTGGGATTATGGACAGGATTCCCTGATTTGCTTCCACCGAATCGAAAGACTGTTGAATCACAACATTAGCCCATACACAGGCTAAATCCTCTTCTCCTTCTTCGGGCTCGTCCCTTAATTGGCGGACCACTTCCGAAGGCACGATACCGGAGCCCCCCTTTGGCTTGCGAGATCTCTTATCCAGTTTTTTCTTTTCCAAGCTCGGGGAGCTCGATACATCTTTTCTCTTCCTTTCTTTAACCTACTTCGGGGCAGGAACCTCTTCATCACCAGATAGGGGCCTCATTGCAACATCCTCCCGAGTCCTACAAAAAAAGGGGAATAAGCAAATAAAGAAGAACAAAAAACAGAAAAATCGATAAAAAGACTTACCATGACTGCGGGGCTCCCATCGACCCTTTGATAATTCGACCTAACCAAGCTCGGAGTACGGTCTCTGCAGTACCAGACCTTCAACCCATTGTTTAAGATTCAGAATCGGTTTCGGCATCCGAGCTACGGCTGTGACAAGAAAAGAAAAATGGATCAACAAAATGAAAGGCAGTCATAAAATTAAAACGAATAAAGGGAAATGTTTACTCACGGTTCGTATTCCATTTCTCAGGAAACGACAAGTCGTCGACAGGGATCAGGTCCGAGGTTTTGATTTGGACAAAATGGCCATCCAACCCCGATCGCGAGTCTCATTAATACTCGAGAACGACGCTTTGGTTGCTCGGCGAGCAAGCTTGATTAACCCTCCTCGGTAAAGACGGGGACTATAAAGGCGCATAAGGTGATCGAGGGTAAAGATACGCCCCTCGATCTTGCTCTAGAAAAATTGGTGAAGAATCACTATCCTCCAAAAGGAAGGATGGATCTGGCCAAGGGTCACATCGTACCTCTTACAAAAGGCGACTATGATGAGGTCTAGAGGACCCAACGTGAAAGGATAAATGTAAATACTTAAGAACCCTTCCACGTGGGTGGTAATTGATTCCTCATGCGATGGGACTACTACGAGCCTATTATCCCAGTTGCATTCTTGTATGTCTTTCTCGAGAACTTTCTCGGTAATCAAACACTGGTACCTCAATATCGGCTCACATCGGCCTGGTATCAGAAAAGGCTTTTCAATTTTAAAATCACCTACAATTGAACACCCCACCAGAATGAATTCCTCAGGGCGAGGCTTATCTACATCTTCGCCACCGGCGGGTCGAGATGAAGAAGCGACCACTTTTTGCGGAACGGTTTTAGACGTTTTTCCATCTATAATTCCGTGGACGAAGATTATAAGTATTTAGTGTTTAGAGAAGGAATTTATAGTGAAAATCACAAATTTGCAGACGAAAAACACAGAAGATGTAAAAAGAAACTTAGAAGATTTGAAAATCTGAAAGTGAAAAAATAGTGAAGAGATGGGTTATTTATAGATTGGGCAATGGCGGTTCAATCTCAGCAGTGGCCGACCGTCGTCTGACATGCATTTAATGCTTTGGTAACTGAACCGACGGGATATCTATCACGTACGTCATGGTCGGGATCGATGCAAACGTTAGTGTATATCTAGTCAAGCCGTTGAAAAATCATATCGTTTCTCACCACATTCTTCCCGAGAAACGAGAGGACTATCTGTATACGGTCAAACCGATTTCGACCTTCGTATGATTAGCTAAGATTGGAACATAGTGGACCGAAGAGAGTTTTCGTAATATCATGATGAGATCTAAAGTTAGGTTACCGAGCTCATGTTTTAGGAACCGATCGAATTCCGAGCTCGAAGTCATTGTCGAACTCGAGCCAATATCGAGCTATAATGTGAAGCGGAATTATCGAGCTTAAGAGCCAGAGATCGACCAATACCGAGCCCAAGTCAGTACCGAGCCCCGAGTCAATATCGAGCTCAAGTCTATATCGAGTCTGATAATGATCGAGCCAATGGACAAGAGCCGTTATAGCCGCACTAAGGGAGAGAATCTCGGCGGGAATCAGGGAAAAGTTAATCTATCATGGGTTTCCTACTATGTATTTTTAATTATATCCAAAGTAGGATTCTTCCACTATAAGAAGGATGGCTATTATTTATGTGTATGTGTGGGGGAGAGGGGGGGGAGGGGGGGGGGGGGGTCATCGAGGCATTGATACAATATAACTCAGATACTATTGAGACACTCTCATTTTGGGGAGAGTATCCTTTTGAGCTTTATACATTGATTCATCTAGCTTATCCATAAATTATTCTCCATTCAACTTGGTTTGTATTTCATTCTTTATAGTTAATATTCTATATGTCTACTTACTTTTATGATTTGTGTCAAGTTATACCACGTACCCTTAGAACTACGTACAAATTCAACTCTATCTGTTTTTCAGGTAAACAACTTTGTATAAGCCTAAACAACACACCCTAAACTAAAATCAGTGAAATAATGTTTTATCGAAGATATATAATACGCATTTATTGTATTGTTAGATACAAATATGAACTATACAATCATAAGCTAGAAAACAAAAAGTAGAAGACGTGTCTTTTTTGGGATCATTCATAGAGTATATGGGCCATATTGTGCTTGAAATGATGACCCCACATTTTACAAGGAGAGTTTTCTTCTTTAAGTTTTGGGGTTGAATTTTGGTCGAAGCCCATATATAAGATCTGCAGTCCGAGCTGTGAGTGAGCCTGTGAATCTTACCTTTGCTAATATGTTATAACAATTTTCTTTTGTTATTTCTCACTTTTTTATACAATGAAGGTGTCCAGATTAATTTGTACGTATCTCAACTAATTTTATTAGATACATGTTGTATCACACTGTCTACCAATACACAAACGGAAAAAAATAATCTTAATGTTTTTGTTCTACCGAGATTTTTAAACATTTGACTTCACGGTTATCCAACCATAATTATCACTAAATTTGACCAACAAAACATTACATTATCGATTTCTTTAAGTTTTTGGTTTCAAAATTAAAGTTTTGACATGTTCCTATCTTATTCCTTCTACTATTCTTAAATAAATCTATTTATTATTCCTCTTTTTGAAATTTGAATTGGACTTTCTTTGAACCTTTTACAAATGATTACGTGCACTCGTGGTTATGCTTCCCTTTTATATTGCTTATTGATAATCTATAGCCAAAAGCATAATTTTTCGGTTAAGATTTCAATCCCGTGTTTTTAGAATCTTTTTTACTTTCTATTGGAAAATGAACACCCCCCCCTCCCCACATCAAGTGTACAGTACAGTATGGCGTTCGACAAAAAATAAAAACCGCATTAAAACCATGATAAATCTAAAAGAGTGACTTCATTTTTGGTGTGATATTAATTGGGAATAAAAAGTACCATAAATACCACCAGAAATATTTTTATCTTAAAAGTGAATCAGCTTATCTGGAAAATAAATGTACACCATCTTAATTTATTATACTGTCTCTCAAAATATTTTGTCCTACTTTTTACTTTGCTGTCCCAAAAAATGTACATATATTCACTTTCGTGACATAAAGTCTTAGCAAATTTTAAATACCAAAAAAGTGATGTGAGATCCACTTTTATTATTCCAAATACAACTTTATTTTTTTTCTATTTTAACACAACAATGAAAATATGATGTCAACAAAAATTAAGCAACTCACAATTTTAATTGGTGTTTACAATCATGTTAAGTTAAAATGGGACAAGTAAATTGAGAGCAAATAAGAAACATTGTGTAAATGATCCAAAACATAATGAAAGTAAAATTAAGATATTTTGTATGAAAGAGATTTATTTTTAATCCTTTTCGCTTTAATTTATTTGCTGACTTTGTCTTGTACAATAAGTAGGGTCACGTGATGAGATGCCAAGAGGGAGCCATATGAAGTCACAAAATCAAATTCAAATCAAAGTTCTTATTAAAATTCCAATAAGGCACACGTCTAGTTTTTCCTTTTTCTTTTACCCCACCAAATGGACCAAATCCAAAGTTCAGCACTAAGATATAAATAGTTTGTTTTACAAATTCCCCTCATCTTCCTCTGCCTTTTCTTCTTCTCCTCCTTCAAATTCTCCTTCATTTTTATTTCAATCTCCCCTTTTCTAGGCACCCTTTCTTTCTGCCACTATATGGTGGGTGCATGCATGTTTTCTTGAATAATATGCTACATTTTCTTGTTTCATGCATCTTTTATTTTTATTATCACTCTCCACCTAGTCCTTGAAAAATAATCAAAAAAAAAATGAGCTGAGGCGGTGTTAAAATTTAAAGTTTATGGGTTCAAGAGTCTAGACTTTTTAAGTTATTGAGTTCTAAATTAATAATTTATACATATTAAATAGATTTCTTAAGATATATATAGAGTTTAGACCAAAATCACATTAATCTCCAGCTCCGCCACTGTTTCTGGGTGATTCAATAGTCTCGATTATTTTCATGGGGTTGTTAGAGAAATTCAAGAAATGGTTATTGATTCTATTACTACATTTTTGTTCGATGTATTAGTGGTTACTATTTACCTGGTAGTTTTCCACATAAACATGAGGTAGGTGATCAGTTATCTGTAAAAGTGAATTCCTTAACCTCAATTAACACATAAATACCTTATGGGTATTATAGTTTACCTTTTTGTAAACCTTATTTAGAAGGTGTAAAAGATAGTGCTGAGAATTTAGATAAGCTTCTTATGGGAGATAGAATTGAGAATTCTCCTTACAAGTTGAAGATGTATGTAAGTGAGAGTGAAATCTTTTTGTGCCTATGCAATGTATTATCACCTAATGAATTCAATATTATGAAAGAAAGAATTGATGATATGTATCAAGTGAAATCTTAGGTTACGCTGTTGTTGTTAAGGTTGGATTTGAAGTTGTTCCTTGTAGTTTTCAACATGACATAAATTTGCTGAAGAATCTAACACCATATGCTAAATATTCGTCGAAATTAATTGTGATCCTGAAGCAGTAGGACAGATGATTAAGGTTAGGGATTTGGTTTTAGCTATGAGGTTAGTTTTATGATGAGTGATATTAAGTGGCCATATTAGTTTTGTGCTCAAGTCTCTTTGGTATTGGCTTATATGCATCTTATTGGAGCTGGTGTTGGAAATCATTCTTTGCATCTGGTTCAGTAGTTGCTATCTACATTTTCGGCTATTCAATCAACTATCTTGTTTTTTTTGGTTTTATCTCAAGAGCCTTATATATTAATGGCTGTTGTTGTTATGCTTGCAACTGGAGCTGTTGGTTTTCTCACGTCGTTCTTATTCGTGCATCGTCTCTTCTCTTCTGTGAAAATTAAGACACCCTCTTCAGTCTTCCCATGCTTTTGCTGATATATCTTGAAGATCAATTGGAAACTATTTAAGTAACTTAGCTGCAGAATTGATAGTTTTGTACTACTTTTCATTTTTGTTGTACTACTTTTTGTATTCAGCAGACTTTTGTTATCTATATAGTACCTCATATAATTCAAAGACAATAAGTTATTACAACAACAACTAACCCACTAAGTTCCTACGGGTGATATATGTTGTTTCCGATAGAACCTCGACTAAAGTCAAAAAAAAAAAAAAACTTAATGTTATTGAGAAATTAAATTCTGAGATTGTGTATGAAATGAGTGACAAACTTGCATTGGGATTTTGTAGGCACAAAAACTGGCTTTCTTAGAAAACATTTCTTACATAGTTTTCAACATTCTCATACTTTATTGTATGGTTTGTTTAGTTATTGATGAAATGTTTGCAGTAAACAAGAGATTAGGAAGTTTTCTATGGAGTAGGTGCCCAAACGGGGACCACAACTGAATCTTGATCATAAAAACCTCTATTATTTAAAGGTACATCAAAATTTAAAGCTTATACCAAACTCCACTCATGTTACTAATTTTAGAATCATACATTATTTATGTTAGTCAATAGTTAGAAACTAATTGTTAAATTCAAGTTATTCCACCAACTAACTTTCCAAAATGCCCCTCATTTTCCACACCTTACTTCCCATAACAAACTTGAATTATTTTTAGTTACATCTTGAATTCTAATTCAAAAGTTGAGCATATTTGAGAGAGTAGTCCTCGTGTTTCGTCTCTTACAAACCAGCTAAATTGAGATTGGGCATAGCCACAATGACCATATGGAGATACAGTTTCTATTGCTTTAATTTCTTGGCTTTTATTAATTATATGTAGAGAGAAATTATGAATTATGCTTCGTATGAAATTTAACGTTGATGTTTTACAAAGCAACAAAACAACAACAACCCAGTATAATCCCACTAGTGAGGTCTGGGGAGGGTAGTGTGTACGCAGACCTTACCCCTACCCTAGGATAGAGAGGCTGTTTCCAAATGACCCTCGGCATCCTTCCCTCCAAGAACTCTCCACCTTGCTCTTGGGGTGACTCGAACTCACAACCTCTTGATGTTTTACAAAGCAACAAAACAACAACAACCCAGTATAATCCCACTAGTGAGGTCTGGGGAGGGTAGTGTGTACGCAGACCTTACCCCTACCCTAGGATAGAGAGGCTGTTTCCAAATGACCCTCGGCATCCTTCCCTCCAAGAACTCTCCACCTTGCTCTTGGGGTGACTCGAACTCACAACCTCTTGATGTTTTACAAAGCATTTGTAGAAACTCCCTGTGGTGTCTACAACGCTAAAATGGAAAATCTGTTGGCCCTTTTTGTCACAATTTTAACAATTCTTGTCTGCACATAAATTTATGGTGTTATTTACGAGAATTTGTTCAATGCAAGATCAGAACTTCTATTATCTCTTATAAACTGGAAATTTTTGTGAAGATTATTTTTTTTTTTCCCTTACAAATGCAGTATCAGGACTATTGATGATATTTATTCGCGGTCGTTATTTAGAATTTAATTTCACCTTTATTTCGAATAAATCCAATCTCCAGTGTGACATTTGGTTTACGCCAATACCTACTTTCCACCTGCCAAGTATTTTTTTCCCTCTTTAGACAACCAATCTTAATGTAGTTAACTGAGGACCAAAATACAGCATTTCCCACATAGCAACTGGCCAGAAACCTGGATAGTGGCAGGAGACAAAGGAATACAGCAACAATGCATTGCCGAACGAAAACATGTACATTCAGAAAATGACAATGTCAACAATAGATGACCTACTTACTCACCCAAAGCCCCCAAAAAAAGAGAGTAAGTAGGTCAAAAGGAAGCACTAGTATTAGTACCAGCGTGCTGAGTAGCGGGATACTACTAAAGAATATTAATCATATTAAAGAATATCAAATCTAGCCCCCAAGTAAAGTTGTAGTCCTCAATTTACACAACTGAAACCCATATGAATAATGCTTAAGGACCACAAAAACGTCAAAAGATCCATAACCAAATGTAAGTTACCTCAGACATATGAAAGAAGAATATTGTTTGTTCCTATCACGTCTCTCTCAGGTGGAAGTTTCATAAAATTAAAACCAAGCACAAGACCAACACCCGCAACTGCAGTGGATAAGGATAAGAGATCCTGACATACATCAACGTCAATGTTGAACCAAATCCTGTTCATGAACTCCAACTCTACACCAAAGCGAATTCATTCAGCACTGTTCATTCACTCCAGACCTACAACAAAGTCAAACACAATTGACATTTCCTCCCAAAAGAAGTGTAAGCACACAAAGGGAATAAGGACATAATGATGCATGACGATGCTGAAAGTAGTCCAAAGAACAAATCTGCACAGGATTGGGACTCCTTAGGAGACATGAGGTCCTTAGAAGTTCAGTCATATAAGAGCAGAAAGCAAATTGAACTGCATGAAAAATACCAGATAGATCATGCATGATAAGAACCAGTAGTTCACCTTCAGATAGAAGCTATGTACAGCCTGCAATTTACTCTCATCAACAACAAACAAGTATTTCGGAACGCACAATATACTAATGCCAGTGTATCGATACATGCAACTAGGTAAGACAGAGGAATCACTGTGCCTCTTGAAGCTCAAACTTGCTGAAATAGGGAATGTTATTAGAGACGAAATCTCAGAATGAGCATACCAGAACCCTCAGCAAATATTGAATATCAGTTCCACATGCATCTGCTTATGCATCCAGTTCTGTTGTAAGGATATTACTACCAGAGACTAATAGCTATATCAATACGCTCACCTCCAAGGTTATCTTTACTAACATATGATACATCCGATGCAAGCAAGGACCAGTTGAGCTCCATATCCCCAATTTGCCACATCTTGGACAATCTTATGGTCCTCGGGAATTTGCAGTGTCGGTAGATGACTAGGTGTGTACAGAAAGTTATACAAGAAAAACAAATATCTCCAGAAAGACGGTCTTAGCACTGCCAGAATGAAAGCCACTCATTCCCTCATCGCACACAGCACAAACGGCAACTTTCATGACCTCTAGGGAAGACCACCACAAGTGACCACCATGTCCAACTACGCCAAATGTAGATGATCCTGTAATATAAGCACTCTGTCTGAATCACACATTGTAAGATTATAATCCTTTTAGACTAGATTAGAAAACGATGGGATATAAGTAGATTGCAATGCTTATCCTGCATCTGAAGAACCAGACCAGCAGTAAGTAGATTGCAATGCTTATCCTGCATCTGATGAACCAGACCAGCTCCATCTGCTATCAGTGAAGGCTTTAATTTAAAAAGACGCTGCGACAAGAAACAGCGGGCAAAAGGAGCACCAATAACGCAATGTATTAAAGATAAAAGCAAAAGGCACCATCGATTTCAAAAGGAAAATGGCCAAAACTGGGCAAAAGCCCCCATCAATTTCAAAAGGAAAATGGCCAAAACTCACCCCATGTACTATCCAAAATTTCAGAACTTTGCGCTCCGTTACACTTTGGTCTAATATTACTGCTACCATTAGGAATAGTCTCGTTTTTGTCCATGACCCCTAAAGGAGCTCCTCCAACCCGAGAGTAATATAACCCATACTCAAAGTGGAGAGGTAAATTTGGAACTTCATTTCGAAGAATTTGGACGTGTGGAATTCCACCCATCTCATGTTGGAGCTCCGTTAATAGCAACAGCAAATACGAGATAACTTGCCAGCGGTGAAGGTATGAATGGACCACAAGTCTTACTCAGGGCAAACATGCAATTTCGCAAAGTGCAGGCGCAATTGAGAACCCAGAAGGAAGAAAAAGTATCAGCGACAACATAATATGCAAAATCAACAAAATGAAAGAAAAAGCAAGTAAGCAAAGGATAACAAAGATTAAAAATATCAGATACAAATTGCAGAAAATAATTTAAGAGTGGCAAGAACTATCAAAAACGATGAAGACCAAATTATCTAGAAGAAAAACACTTCATAGAATCTATTCAAGGAAAGAGATGAGCTCACACTTGGTGTTCAGAAGGAACAACCAATTGGCAGACATATGAGGTGGGAGGAGACATTCACTAATGTGTCCATCAGTAAGATTCACATGAGAAAAGGAAAAGGTAACGAAAGAACTGGAGAATAAGAAGTCTAAGGGGCAAAAAGACCTTTTAGCACACTTCGCTAAATGAGCCTAATATGGGGATAACTGGCTAAAGGAGCACTGATCCGGGGATATAGTCTAGCTAAAATAGTCCTAATCTAGGGGATATAATCAGTTCCCATCCCCGATGTTCTATCAGGCATATCCAGACAAAACTGATACGTAGTTGATAACATCAAATCTTCGGTGCCTACATCACTAACCTTTTTCTCTTCGTTCATCCCACTTCAAAATCTTGACCTTCCCTATAGCGAGACAGAACAGAACAAGTTAGCCAACCCACTACCATCCTCCACTGGACTAAGCTGCCTTTGATATCTCTTAGGATTACGATTCAATTCCCATAAAAAAAAAGGTCGCCAGACCCTTCGATAGTTAGTTAGGAAAAACAACAAACAGAACAAAGAAGATTAATCTATAGCTAGCATATAGTCACAGATCTGAAAGAGTGGAGGATATAGGGTTTACAAAGAAATAATAGTGTCAAAAGCAGAAAGGAAATTAATGGGGGTGATATCACAGCAGATACAGGATAGTTTGGGATTCTGTAAACTCGCATTAAGTGAAAGTAAAGAGAATCCCGACCTACCCACACATTATTACTGCCTCGGACGCCCTTTCTTCTTTCCCCAGACTGGCGCGTGTTATCTCTCCACAGACTGGCGCGTGGTATCCCTCCTCCTTTGAATGGAATCGGACAAATAAATACCTTCTCTTCTATTTCTGGATTTACCTTCCAATGCTTGAAGATGGAAACTATGAAGAGACCAACTACATAAGCAACATAAATTTGGGGGGGACGGCAATTCCACATTCCAAATCCTGTTGTTCCACATGTTTCCTTCTGTTACCACATGATATATTAATCCATATTCTATTCCTCCTGAATCCATTCCCAAATCTCTCAAATCCGCATTAAATGCATTGCCATCCAACAGATGATATACATAGCCTCAACCTACAGTCACTCGCCATCTAACAGAAAGTATGTTTGTCCTGAAAGACAAACATCTTGCACTGAGTCACAATTCTGCTTTCCAATGGAAAAAAAAAAAGATCTTTGCCTTCTGTTCAAGGGTAAGAAACATTCATCATAAGCATTCAATGACCTCAAAGGTAACAATTAGAATGTAGAACGATCCTAACATCAGAAACACAGTTGGAAGGTCATTAATTTGTATGACGTCAAACAAATTCACATTTTAGCAGCAGCATCTAATTGGCCTAAAAACACAAACAAGACGCACAGAATCGCATGTCAGATACAGACAATCGATACAATGACAAAACAGTGTAATACAGAAGCAGAAGGATACAATAGCATCAAAAAGCACCACAAATAAATGCCGTATCCGACGTCCGTTTCAGTGGTATGTCTTATCCTGCCTCTTTAAAAGTATATCATTCGGAAGGGCTCACAACTGAACCATGTTTTACAATATGATCTTATTTTAATTTTTGTCCTGTCAGATAGAATGTCCTATGTTTTGATATTTTTGTTCAGCTAAGACGTATTATCCTTCGTATAATTCTTATATATTGTGGGCATTTGGTAGTTAATTGCTAAGAAAAATGATGTTTGCTTTCTGGAAGGCTCATAAACTTTCATCAAAAGCGCTCAATGACACATAAGATAATAATTATAATGTAGAACAATCCTTACATCAGACGACACAATTGGGAAGTCAATAATTCTTAAAACGTAATCCAAATTCACGATTTTGCAGCAGCATCTAACGGGCCTAAAACACAAACAAGATGCACCGAATTGCACATCGGATATAGACAATCAATACAATAACCAAACAGTGTAAAACAGAAGCTGAAGGATACAGCAGCGTCATAAAGACCAGAAATGCTGCATTCATAGTAGAAAGATTTTTGCCTTTCATCAAGGGCAACGTGAGCATCCAATCACATCAAAGACGAGAACTGACCTGCAATGCTGTCCGTACAGCTCTTAAGACAGAAAGTCATATATTATACGAGCTAGTCTTAATTTATATAACCATCCACAATGGAAATATATTCTCATCATATTAGCCAATCATGCAAGTCAACCTACAGAAGGAAGGAACTGATCAGTCTTTTATGTTTTCTATCTTTCCTTTTAAATTATGGTTAGGAGAGAGGATTTTGGGGGATCGGGGCGAGGATGTCTCAATGTTCAGATTCTGATAATACAGAAGCATGCTGTTGGTAAACCCTACTTATACAGATAATACGGAAGCATACAGTTGATAAAACCCTAATTCCAAATAAAAGCAGATTCAAAAGGAATTAACTGAGCAAAATTCAATACAATCAGAAATACTAACTAAAGAACAAGTCAAGACACAAAATCACATAGAATATTATATTCAAGTTTAAGTCAAAAACTCAAAGTGGAAGAGCTATAACCAAAAGGGGTCGAGGTGCTGACACTTGAGGAAATTACCCGGGGGAAGTCATGCAGCCATGATAGTTTTTCCCTTCTTTTGTTCCCTTTGCTTTTCTTAGACCCTTCCTTTTGCCCATTAGAGCTTTGCTCTTCAATCTATCCATCTATTCTCTCGAAAACCAGAACAGCAGTATAATATCTGATTGTTCTAGACTCCTTTGGCCCCGCAAATGTAGGCCAACCCTCGGCTACCACACATCCCAGCATTATCTGGCTATAATGAAGAATGCATGAGGAAAGCAATGTGTGGACCGGTGACACAGAAGTATATTTGGGTGGTAACGTTCAGAGGTTCACGGGGGAAAGCAATGATATAAAGAACTGTTCTTTGACTTTTGATCAAAATATATGTTTCTCCTTACATTGAAAAGTACACTTTATGGCACTTTGCAAAACTCCAAACCAAGATAACCTGGCAAACTACACCGAGAACTAAAGCAGATTTAACAATATAACTAAAAATACTTGAAGCTTGAAGTAGGTTACCCATGAGATGGAGTAAGAGATGAACAGAACTCAATGGAGACACTACCTATTAACCATCTAGATAGTGCTGTTCTACCTTGTTACCTTGGATGGAGATGAAACAAGAAATACACTCAAAAGCACAATCAATTTCATTAAGCACGCAAAATTGACAGGTGCGCAGTTATTTGTTACACAAAGACTGCTGAGAAAATATAAACAATCGCCAAGGTCCTATCTTACAGAAAAAGAGAAACAAATAAAAAATAAACAGAAAGCCTTCAGTTCCCAGCCATAAGAACTACTCAGAATAGAGCTAATTTTGAAACCAAGCAAAACTGTGTGACACTAAAAATATAAACATTCTCATTACTGCTTCATGAAACATAAACTATAAAGATATAAATAAAATCAAACAGACACAACATAAGATACAGAAGGGTATTACAGAGCTTTTAATGGCTCTAAGCCATTACCCTACTGAAATTAGACCTACTGACCCTAAAATAAGAACAAAGGCTTAAACGAAATACCCAAACTTCTGACTAGACTATACAAGTTACTAGTATATTCGAAATCAACCCAAAACAGCAACCTAAGCTAGATCTACTTTTCTGCTATAACGGAAGGCACAATAAAGGAACTTAAACAAGGAAATTTGACAAATTGCTTTGCCAACTCGTCCTTCCCCTTGAAAAAATAAGGGAAGTTTTCGCGAGCCGGGAGCAAAACACAAACTTCTTATTCAAATACTTAAACCCCCATCACCATCAACACCACCATCACTTTACCATCCCAGGATCATCACCATAACTGCAACAAACAAAGCTCAAGTTTCATTGTTTAACTACTCCCACCGTTCATGACAGATCGAGCCTGAGAAGACGCCTCAAGTCACTAGTAGCATCGTCGGTACTCTCACTTTTCTTCTTGTTGAAGAAAGCCGGCACAGGCAAAGAGCTCGGAGGCGGCGAGGTTACAAAAGCCGATCCAGCATAAAAATCACCGACCCTTATCTGCTTCGGCACCATATTCGGCTCTGGACCTAGCCGATCTATAGTCGACAACACCAAATCTTCAACTACTCCACAACTCACCTTTTTGTTATCGTCCTTCAAAGGGACCGGCTTGGTCAACGCTTCACCACGTTTCAGAATCTTCACCTCGCCCATCACCATAGGGCGGTTTTTAGCAGGAGGAGAACTCGATAGGTTAGCCGATCCATTCTTTTGTGGACTTCGCTTTCTTCGGTTGTTATTCTTAGGGTTAGGGTTAGGGTTTGGTAAAGGGTTAGAGTTGGAATTACGTCGAGATCTCATAGGCTGTTCATAGCTATGACGATAACTTATACGCTGTTTAAGGACATCCTGTGGTTGAAGAACGGCAACTCCGGCCATCGGAAAAACTAGTTACAATCGGATTAAACTTAGATCTGAGAAATTGCAAAAGAAGAGAGAAGAACACAAATCTAAAGAGACAATGAACAAATCTGTGAGAAAACAAAAAAAAAAGAGAAGAACTGCTATTGCTATAAATACAGATAAACAGATCTAATAGGAAGAAGAGAAGAAAGCTTTGTTCATGGATTTGTATTGGGGAAGGGGAGGGGTTATAAAGGAATCAAAGGCGGTCTTGAAAAAAAGAAAAAAGGAAAATAAATCAAATGTGGGAATGACGTGGCAGTAGTAGACAGGTTGGTTTTGGTGCACATTCGCATTTATCGGCGCGTGCAATTTTCTCTCCTTTTTTTGAGTTGAATTGGGACAAATTACTTTTACTTTCTTTTTCATTTCTGGATTTACCTTCCTATGCTAGGAATTGGAAAGTAGGAAAAAAAAGGTAAAAGGAAAGGAAATAAAGGTTATAACATGGGAATGGGACTTATTTCCCTTCTTTTTTTGGGGGGGGGGGGGGGGAGGGGTAGGAAATAGGAAAGGACAAAAGAAAGTTTTATCTAATTCTCTAGTAATCTCACTTTTAATTCTCCTTCCATTTTGGTTTTCGTTGTTACCATCTATGTTTGGGTAAATAATACACCCTCTTTAAAATAAAAGGTTTAGAGTTGGGATTTGGACAATAAATAATCTTTCAATTTTTATGTACAAAATCTCTAACTAATTACAACGGCGGAAAATTGAATTATTTGAAACATAATTTCTTTTATAAAAATGTTGACCAGTGGAATTATATTATACTAAAATAAAAATATATGGGTTTGATTGAAATAAAAATAGTTAAGTTCTTAAATAGAATTTTTAAAACTATTTAATTGTGTTTAATATTCTCTTTCAAGTTACAATGATTGTTATATTCTTTAGATTCGATGTAATTCGATTGAAATTCTATCAAGCGATATTTGAATTGTTATTTATGCATCACGAAGTTAAAGTATTGACGAATACATGAAAATAAAGAATAACAACACAAATTAGGCATTATAAATTTGACAAAATTAAATTTTATTGCATAAAAAATTGTTTCAAATTCTCTTTACAAAAGTAAAGTTTATTTGCTAAAGTTGTTGATGAACATATACCCAGTAAATATATACAATAAGAAAATTATTCAAGCTTTGATGATATAATTGGATGATCTAATATTATGTTACTTTTTTCAATATTGCTTTTCATTAAGTATAATGCGCAAATAAGTCAAGTAGTATAATATCAGAAAATAATTTATATTGTAATAAAACAAGAGGTTCACTTTAATAAAATTAGTATAATTATCAAGAATGAAAGATCCTTCCCTTGTCTTTAACTCTTCAAAATATAAGTTTACATTCACGCTGAATGTACAAATACTAGTTAAACTTCTAGGACAGAAATTAGAGTATTAAGAGCTCGTTTGGCATAAAATTTATTCATTTTTTTCGAAAAAATTCATTCTTTTTCGAAATCAGTGTTTTGCCGTAAAATTTTAAATTTTCACTTGAAAATAAATTTTGAAATTTTTCGAAAATTTTAAAAACTCCAAAAAGCAGTTTTTTAAAACATTTCACTCAATCACTCACAAAAATTTAAAAACAACCCAAAATTATATTCATGTTCAAACACAACTTTAATTTTCAAATACTATTTTCACTTGAAAAAAATTATTTTTTTAAAAATTCTACAATTCTTATGTCCAAACGCCCACTAAATCTTTCTCTGAATCATATTATAAATTTCTGATAGGGCAAAAGTTTCAGTTTAGTTGTAAAATTGAATTTTCTTTAGGAAAAGAGAAAAGGAAAAAGAAGAAAAAGGAAAAGCTAAAGAGGGCATAGTTGAGCAGAATCATAGAAGCGCGTATGGTAGACGGAGTTAAAGGATACGAAGCTCAGCTAAAGTGTTGATAAAGTCTCTTGGGATTCCGCTGTTTCCCACCCACTCTTTCATTATCATAAAAAACTCACCTTTCTCTTCAATTACTCATTGTTCCTTTCCTCCCCAACAACCCTTCTTTGTTTTCATTTCCATAAATTAAAACTAGTGTCAGAACCCGCCCAATAAGTCTATATTTTCAAAGAGTATTAGTTTAATGAAATTAAAATATGATATATCATATTGTTTTAATAAAATTCAGTTGCTATTTTATTTTGTAATGCAGTGGGCATAAGTATAACAAAATTTATATAAAATTAAAGGATACACATTATATGGTAATCAAATAAATTGATTGATCCTTATTTTATTCTTTATTAAATTGGCAAGAACTTAGTACAACTCATTTTTACTAATGTGACTTTTTATTAACTTGTCAATTATCCTAATATTTTGTCACTATTTTTCTTTTAGTATAATATATATATATATTATTTTTTATTTTTTTTATTACTCTAAAAATATTTTTATTTTCTTAAACTTATATTGTACTGTTCAGAATTCTTTAATTGTCTAAATTTATCAACAAACTTTTTGAATATTATTTACGTACCTTTGTTATATTTAATTGATTTAAAGTTTAAATATCCTAATATTATCTTTATCCCCCTCTTTTCGAATATTATTTTTTACTATAATATTAATTAATTTTTATTAAACAATGTAATATTTCTTTTACTAAATTATAATTTGTCATTCATCAAAATTATAAAGAGATAAACATTTTATTATTTTTACAAAAAATATACCAATATTTTTAATAATTTTTATTTTATGTTATATATATAATATCCTTATCTTACGCATAATAATCCTAATAATATCTTTATATTTTCGTATTTTCAATATGGATTTATGAATTTTATTTATCTCTCAACTCAAATTCATAAGTTTTTTTGAGTTAACATATTTGATACCAAGGGTTTACATGATCGCTTCCAACGGAACTTCAGGAATAAATTACAAGAACACCAGTCCTAACTAGTTACAATCTTAACAATAGACCCTAAATCACGGACCTTTTCACAACCCTTCCACGCCTCATCCTCGGCTTAACGAGTCAACTGAGGATCACCGGTTATGTTCCCATAACCAGGGTTTACTGTCAAAATTAATAACTGTCTGGACTATATAATTTTTAACCTAGAGCACCATCAGGGTGATACAGTAAAAATTAATAACAAAACATGCCAACAAAGTAGACTAATATGGCTAAGTTTAACACATAAGCATTTAGCCTATCATTTAGGCTAAATGAATATCTCTAAAAATATTTTTATTTTCTTAAACTTATATTGTACTGTTCAGTATTCTTTAAATATCTAAATTTATCAACAAACTTTTTGAATATTATTTACGTACCTTTGTTATATTTAATTGATTTAAATTTTAAATATCCTAATATTATCTTTATCCCCCTTTTTTCGTATATTTTTTTCTACTGTAATATTAATTAATTTTTATTAAATAATATAATATTTTTTTACTAAATTATAATTTTTAATTCATCAAAACTATAAAGAGATAAGCCTTTTATTATTTTTACAAAAAATCTTCCAATATGTTTAATAATTTTTATTTTATGTTATATATATAATATCCTTATCTTATGCATAATAATCCTAGTAATATTTTTATATTTTCGTATTTTTCAATATGGATTTATGAATTTTATTTATCTCTCAACTCAAATTCATAAGATTTTTTTGAGTTCACATATTTGTTATTTCAACTAAACTTCAAATTCAATTCATCTAATCTTAATTCATATACTTTTAAATTGAAATGTGTGATAAATTTCAAAATGAATTGATATATAGAGAAAATCAATTTTTCTATTTATCTTTATTTATATCTATGTATCGATTTAAGTTTAATTGATTGCCGATGAAAATAATTTATTTAATCGTGATTCCTCCTCACAATCAACGTAATGTTATTATTTAATCTAGAAAATAAAATTATTTGTATTTGACGTAGTGTATAAATTCTAATAGATATAGATGATTAATCAAATACTAATTTAAAAAAGATACGTACCTGCAAGATACTGTATTCAAGGTAAACAAAAGTTAGAGTCATATAAGAGTCAAAATCTATCTCAACCTCCCTTTCAATTGATAATATTTACTGTAATGAAGGAGCCTAAACGGAATTGAATTAATTAAAGATCCATAACAAAATTGAATTTAAGAATACCATATAAGATTCAAAACAGAATTGAATAATAAAAGATTTAATTTAGTAAATGGGATTACATGTATAGTTCTCAACCGATTTTTTCTTATTTGACAATATTCCTACAAACTCTTCTTACTATTGCCAAGTGACTTTTTAATTGCTTGCCACTTGGTTTAATCATAATGTCAATATATATATAATAGATATAGCTATAGTTAGGATAACCAATAAATTTTTCTTGGTGTGACTTATAGGTCACGTGTTCGAGTCATGAAAATAGTCATTAATACTTGTATTAGGGTAGACTATCTACGTCATACATCTTGGGTCCGAGGTGTTGTCCTTCCTCCTACCCTATGTGAATGCGGGTATCACGACCCAAGCCCATGGAACATATTGTCCGCTTTAAGCGTGAATGCGAGTGTCACGACCCAAGCCCATGGCACATGCTGTCCGCTTTGGGCCAAGCTCCGCAGGAATTTATCTTTCTTGGACTACGCCATCTTGAGCCCCGAAAGCGCGCGTACCATATGAACTTAACCCGTGCCTTATATAACTCTTTACTTTCATCTCATATTCCGATGTGGGATTCGCCTAAGGTGACACGTGCACCTCTTCTTCAAAAGCTTATCAGTCTAGATGTACGCCCTCCGTCATGAGCATCGCATTCACACCCCTTTAGGACTCAACGAGGACGCCAAGGTTTGCCCCACCACCTTCTCAAAGATGTGGGATTCGCCTAGACTCAATTATCCGCTGAGGTTTGCCCCATCATCGTACTAAGGGCGATTCAGCTCTAATACCATATTTGTAACGACCTAAGCCCATGGTACATATTGTTAGTTTTGGACCTAGGTCCTGCCTTTTTAGGCTATGACACCTCGCGCCCAAAAGTGCGCATAACATGTGAACTTAACTCATGACTTATATAGCTTTTTATTTTTCTTTCTCATTCTGATGTGAGATTCACCTAAGGTGACATGTGCACTCTTTCCGAAAAAAGCTTGCCTGTCAGTCCTCCTTGACTCGCCCTCATCAGCCCGCCTCCGTTATAGACATCACAGGGGATACTTTATGCGCTATATTATCCCTTTTTTAAGCAATGTTCGAATAACTTTTGTTCCTCACCAATTATTTCATGAACTATAAATTATTGTTGTTCACGGGATTAATAACTAATGTTTCGTTTCAAAATTTTGTAACTCCGTTGTCAATAGTTGAATGATATTTTGTTATAAAATAAAGAAAAAAAAACTTCATTACATTGTTTTAATTTAATAATTAAATAACAATATAAGTAATCAACTATATTTAATTAACTCTACTAAGCTGAAAAAAGTGCTACCAATAATTTAGAGCGCGTCTATCACCATTAAACAGGGATTTATATAGAATATATCAAATGAAAAGGAAAGACATTAACGTTGGGCCAACTCTGTCAAAGCAAAAGAATCTGGTCAACCAA
This sequence comes from Nicotiana otophora, assembly GCA_000715115.1. Classification (NCBI taxonomy): domain Eukaryota; kingdom Viridiplantae; phylum Streptophyta; class Magnoliopsida; order Solanales; family Solanaceae; genus Nicotiana; species Nicotiana otophora. Next base: position 16,701 of record AWOL01S0015983.1, on the reverse strand, counting down.
ACTTTTAATTTCCAAGAAAGCGAGCTAACACTAACTTAATTAAGTACTCTATAAGGAAGCATCAATATATGAGAATAACGTTTGTTTTAGACGTCCTAACACGAGGACATGTGAAAGCTTTTTAACCAAACCATATACTAATTTATTTTCAAAATAAATTTAGATAAATTACCTTGAGTTAGAAAATTGAGGAAATTGACAGTTTTAAGAATGGTTATAATAGTCCCAATCTAATTTTCTGGTTTATGTTTATGTTCAAGCATGTTACAACATGATCTCTATCCGTCTACATGTTAAGGGTTAAAAAATAAATACCAAATAATAACAACAAAGGAAAAGCGTACGTATAATCAAACACTTTTTCCATATTAAATAATATTGATGTTCGATATGGTATTATGGTTCGTGATTAATTCACACGAGATAATATCTCATCTGCTTACGTAATACAAAAAGCTTTTATTTAAAAAAATTGTGTTACGTATCAAGAGAAAGAAGAGGATCTCATAATTATATGCTCAAGACTCTCGTTATTGATTAACATGATATAAAGTTTCGGTCACTAACAGGTAAATGTTTGAAAAAATTGTTTGGAGAAGAATTTTGACAAAACCTTCGAAGAAGTATTGTAAATTTGAACTACTTAGAGTTTCACTTGTGAGATCTAACTCAATGAAAATTTAAATTTTACTGAACAAATTGATAATTTAATCTTAAAAGTCAATTAAACAAACACAAAATTAAAAATCTTAATTTCTTTCAAAGTTAATACCGGAAGCGGAATTGATTTAGAACTAAACTAAAAAGGTAGATCAGTGCACTAAACTCTTACTATGTGCGGGGTTTGAAGAAGGACCGGATCATAAGGCTTTATTGTATGCAGTCTTACCCTATATGTCGTGACTTTCTCTTGATCACATGACATCAACTTTAACGGTTAAACCAACGCTCCGCTTTGGAACGAAACAATAATCGATAAAAGTTCAAAAATCGATTGGGTAAGCAGAGCTGGAGCTTGGTCGTGTTGTCTTGTACCATTCAAACAAGTTGGTTTCTTGGTTTCTTCTTCCTTCCGTTGAACCAACCAACCAACCGCGTCATCATCATCAATATATACAATAGAGAACACCGCTCTTGACCACTTCCTGGACTTCAAAAACATACTAGTATTATAGTATTTAGTTGCAGCCTTTTGCCATTCCTGGGGTTCACTCCAACACGTTACATACATGAACACGGCCTAAACAAAGCCAAATACTTTATTGTACAGTCATTATATCATTTGTTATAAGATAGGAAACTACCGGGTATAACTGCTCTAAAAAAAAAATAGTTGTCAAATAATATATTTTTATTATGAAATATAACTCAAAGTAACAATATCGAATAATAAGGTAAAATAAACTAAGAGATATAGAGAGAAAGAGAGGAAGAAAGATTCTTATTTCTTCTTCAATTGTGTATTTTTTCCTATCTATTACAAGGTCTTTATATAGGAATGAAAAGTGAATAAACATATGTCATTGAATATGTCATTAAGCATTTGAGAAGATTATGGAGGAAGAGTAGACATCCACCATAATTTGATTTTTCTTATAACACTCCCCCTTTGATGTCCATAGATAACGTGCCTCGTTAAAACCTTATTAGGAAAAACTCATATGGGAAAAAAATCCTAGTGAAGGAAAAAGAGTACATATGTTTATACATATGCCTTTTGGTTGCCTCGTTAAAAACCTAGCAAGGAAAACCCAATGGGACAAAACCTTGTAAGGGAAAAAGAGTACAACGCGTATTAAATCCCCCTGATGAGAGCATCAATTCACATCCTTGTGCCTTCACATCCCAATCTTGTACACTAGTTTCTTGAAGGTTGACGTCGGTAGAGATTTGGTGAACAAATCAGGCATATTATCACTTGAACGGATTTGTTGCACATTGATATTACCATTATTTTGAAGATCATGTGTGAAAAATAACTTTGGTGAAATGTGTTTTGTCCTATCCCCTTTTATGAATCCTCCTTTCAATTTGGCTATGCATGTTGCATTTTCTTCATACAAAATTGTGGGTAGTTTATCATACTTCAAACCATATTTGTCTCGAATAATGTGTATTAAAGATCTCAACCATACACATTCTCGACTTGCTTCATGAATAGCAATTATCTCAGCATGATTAGATGAAGTAGCCACGATTGATTATTTAGTCGATCGCCAAGATATGGCAGTGCCTCCATATGTAAACACATAACCTGTTTGAGATCGAGCCTTGTGTGGGTGAGATAAATACCCAGCATCGACATAACCAACAAGATCGGGATTGCAATCATTGCCATAAAATAATCTCATATCGGTAGTCCCTTTTAGATATCGCAATATGTGTTTGATTCCATTACAATGCCTCCTTGTAGGAGCAGAGCTATATCTTGCTAAGACATTAACTGAAAAAGTTATGTCATGCCTTGTAGTGTTAGCAAGATACATTAGTGCACTAATTGCACTAAGATATGGTACTTCAAGACCAAGAAGCTTTTCATTCTTTTCTTGAGGTCGGAACGAGTTCTTATTCACATCATATGATCGAACAATCATCGGAGTACTTAATGGATGTGCTCCATCCATGTAAAACCGTTTCAATACCTTTTCTATGTAGGCATATTGATGAACAAAAGTCCCGTTTGCCAAATGTTCAATTTGCAAACCAAGACATAATTTTGTCTTGCCGAGATCTTTCATCTCGAATTCCTTCTTTAAATAATCAATTGCCTTTAGGAGTTCTGTAGGAGTTCCAATAAGGTTTATGTCATCAACATATACAGCAAGTACAACAAACTCCTCTCACGACCAATTTTCCCTCTGTGTGACGTTTTGATAGCACCTAGTCTCTACAACTAAGTAAGCCTAACATTTTGCGAAATAATAAAATAAAAATATAAATTTAACCAATTATTCAAAAATACACAACAATCTCAAAACCTGGAACACCGTGAATCACAAGCTACAGAAGAAAAATCTAGTGTCTCTAAACATCAGAGTCTAACAAAGGAAAAATACAGAAGATAATGGACATAAGAAAGAGTAGAAAGGGACTCTGAGGTCTGCGGACGCGAAAGATATACCTTGAAGTCTCCAAAGCAGTCCCGGCTCATTGATAGTGCGACTGATAAGGAGTACCTGGATGTGCACACGAAAAACATGTGCAGAGTGTAGCATGAGTATACCACAATCGGTACCTAGTAAGTGCCAAGCCTAACCTCGGTCGAGTAGTGACGAGGTCAGGTCAGGGCCCTACTGGTAAATATATAATAAAATAAGATAGAGTGTAATACCGCAATAAAATAAAGATTGGAATCTAACAACAATAAAATCATAGAAGGTAACAGCTTAGTACACAGAAACACAACAAGGGATCTCCCGAGATACCATCTCGTAGTCCCAAACGTAAATGTGCAGTACAAGGGGATCTCACGGAATACCGTTCTGTAGTCCCAAAGTAAATATGCAGTGCATAGGGATCTCCCGGAATACCGTTTTGTAGTCTCAAAGTAAATATGCAGTACAGGGGGATCTCACGGAATACCGTTCCATAGTCCCAAAGTAAATATACAGTACAAGGGAATCTCAGAGAATACCGTTCTGTAGTCCCAAAGTAAATATGCAGTACAAGAGGATGTCCCGGAATACTGTTTCGTAGTCCCAAAGTAAATATATAGTACATGAGGATCTCCTGAAATACCGTTCCGTAGTCCCAAAGTAAATATGCAACGAAAACAATAGAATTCAATAGTTACGACACAAATTCTATAGTTCAACCTAAGTACCTGTTAAGAAAAGATAGATAAATTCATTAAACATGTTGTATGTAGTTCAAGTAAACGGTTAAGGTAAGTAGGCATGTTATTCTAATCTAGCAGGATACTACATATGTTGATGAAACTTAAATAAGAAAGAAATCGGGTTATTACTTAGTAGAAAATCAGGTTTTTACACAATTATCCCGTGTACGTACACGACACTCATATATCAAAAAAGTGCAAAATCTTACGGGGAGTTCCCACACACAAGGTTAGGCAAGCCACTTACCTCGAAGCAAGCTAAATCAATCCGTAAGAATGTTTTTTCCACGAATATCTGGCTCTGAATGGCCCAAATCTAGCCAAAATCAATTACATATCATAAATATAACCATAATAGACTCATCTAATTTATGAAATCAATACTTTAACGAAAATTCCGAAATTGACTCAAAATCGCCTGTGGGGCCCACGTCTCGGAATCGGGTAAGAGTCATAAAATACGAAAATTCGTTCACTCATGAGTCTAACCATATCAAATTTACTAAAATCCGACACAAAATGGTCCTCCAAATCCTCAAATCAAACTTCCAAATCCCTAGCCTCCAATTCTCAATTTCTACCTTAAATACATATTAACTAGGTGGAAAAATACACCGGGAAGAAAGATTATTGATCAAAGTAAGCACAAGGGACTTACCTCAAGGAAATCTCTCGAAAATGCTCTCAAAAATTGCCCTAAACCAAGTTTGCAAAGTCCAAAATGACAAAAATCGCGAAGCCCTTCGGTTTTAACCAGTGCCCAGGTATTTCCGCACCTACGGAGCCTGGGCTCGCACCTGCGGGTGCGCTTGTGCGGAAAAAGTGTGCATCTGCACAAATCACTTACCCCCTCTGCCTCCGCACCTGCGCGTGCGCGCCTACGGGAATCCCTTCCGCTTCTACGGACCTTGCGCACCTGCGAAGACCCTAACGCATCTTCGGGCATCGCAGATGCGGAATTCACCTCGCACCTGCGACCCCTGACACTCCTCCATTTTTCCGCTTCTGTGTTTGCCTCTCTGCACATGCGATCCTGCACCTGCGGTCTCCCCTCCGCATGTGCAAAAACACCAGAAATCAGAAAATCTTCAGCAACTAGCCTAAGTCCAAATTCAATCTGTTAAGCATCCGAAACACACCCAAGGCCCCCGGGACCTTAATCAAATATACCAGCCAATTCTAAAAAATCATACAAACTTAGTCGAGCCCTCAAAGCACATCAACTAACGCTAAAAATCACGAATCACCCTCTAATTCAAACTTAAAGAACTTGAAACTTTAAATTCCTACAACTAATACCGAAACCTATCAAACCACGTCCGAATGACCTCAATTTTTTCGCACAAGTCATATTCAACATTACGGACCTACTCCAACTTCCGGAATCAGAATCCGACCCCGATGTCAAAATTTCCACTACCGGTCCAAATCTCCAAAAATTCGAATTTCGTCATTTCAAGCCTAAATAAGCTACGGACCTCCAAAACACAATTCGGACACTCTCCTAAGTCTAAAATACCCAACGGAATTAACGGAACCGACGAAACTCCATTCCGGAGTCATCTTCACATAGTTTCGACTACTGTCAAAATCCTAAGACTTAAGCTTTAGTTTAGGGACTAAGTGTCTCAAATCACTCCAAAAACCAAAATGAAACCTCCCGACAAGTCACAATAGCAGAAATAATTGTCGAAGAAGCAGTTAAATAGGGGATCGGGGTAATAACTCTCAAAACGACCGGCCGGGTCGTTACATCCTTCTCCTCTAAAAACAATCGTTCGTCCTCGAATGAGCATAAAGACATACCTGAAGTGGTGAAAAGGTGAGGGTAACGGCTGCGCATAACATGCTCGATCTCCCAAGTCACCTCCTCGACCGGTTGTCCTTTGTATTGAACCTTCACAAAAGCAATGTTCTTTGACCTTAGCTTTCTGACCTGCATGCCTAAAATAGCCATTGGCTCCTCAACATAAGATATATCCTTGTCCAACTGGACTGAGCTGAAATCCAACACATGAGACGGATCGCCGTGATACTTCCGGAGCATAAAAATATGGAATATCGGATGAACACCTGCCAGACTGGGAGGCAAGGCAAGCTCATAAGCAACCTCCCCAACTCGCCGCAACACCTCAAATGGACCAATGAACCTTGGGCTCAGCTTGCCCTTCTTTCCAAACCTCATAACGCCCTTCATAGGCAAAATCCCGGAGCAAGACTCGCTCTCCAACCATGAATGCCACATCGCGAACCTTTCGATCCGTATAAGTCTTATGTCTGGACTGGGCTGTGCGAAGTCTATCCTGAATCACCTTCACCTTTTCCAAGGCATCCTGAACCAAGTCCGTACCCAATAATTTGGCCTCGGCTGGCTTGAACCAACCCACTGGGGACCGACACCGCCTACCATACAGAGCTTAATACGGTGCCATGTGAATGTTGTATTGATAACTGTTGTTGTAAGCAAACTCCGCAAGTGTCAAGAACTGGTCCCAAGCACCCCCAAAATCTATCACACACGCACAAAGCATATCTTCTAATATCTGAATAGTGCGTTCAGAATGCCCGTTCGTCTGAGGGTGAAATATTATGCTCAAATCAACCTGAGTATCCAACTCATGTTGTACAGCTCTCCAGAACCGTGATGTAAATTGCATACTCCGGTCAGAGATAATAGATACTGGTACGCCATGAAGCCTGACGATCTCACGGATGTAGATTCGAGCTAGCTGCTTAGAAGAATAGGTAGTCATCACAGGAATGAAATGAGCCGACTTGGTCAACCTATCCACAATTACCCAAACTACATCAAACCTCCACTGAGTTTGTGGGAGTCCGACGACGAAATCTATAGTGATATACTCCCATTTCCACTCCAGAATCTCTATCTTCTGAAGCAATCCACCCGGTTGCTGATGCTCATATTTTAGCTGCTGGCAATTCAGACATCGAGCTACATACTCTACTATGTTCTTCTTCATTCTCCTCCACCAGTAATGTTGTTTCAAGTCCTGATACATCTTTGTAGCACCCGGATGAATAGAGTACCGCGAACTGTGAGCCTCCTAGAGAATCAACTCATGCAAACCATCTACATTGGGCACATATATCCTGCCCTGCACCGTCAATGCACCATCATGTCCAATAGTGACCTCCTTAACATCACCGTGCTGGACCGTGCCTTTAAGGACAAACAGATGGGGGTCATCATACTGACGCTCCCTGATACGATCATAAAGAGAAGACCGAGAGATCATACAAGCCAATACTCAACTCGACTCAGAAATATCTAATCTCACAAAGTGGCTGGCTAAAGCCTGAACATCCAACTCCATAGGCGTCTCTGCTGCTGGTAGATATGCTAAACTCCCCAAACTCTCTTCCTGGCGACTCAAAGCATCGGCCACCACATTTGCCTTCCCAGGGTGGTATAAGATAGTGATATCACAATCCTTAAGTAGCTCCAACCACCTCCTCTGACGCAAATTAAGATCCTTCTACTTGAACAAATGCTGCAAACTCTGGTGATCAGTGTAAATCTCACAAGGAACACCGTACAAATAATGCCGCCAAATCTTCAAGGCATGAACAATAGCTGCTAACTCAAGGTCGTGGATATGATAATTCCTTTCATGCACCTTCAGTTGTCTGACGCGTAGGTAATCACCCTACCGTCCTGCATCAACACCGCACCGAGACCAATCCACAATGCATCACAATATATAGTATAAGACACTGAACTTGTAGGCAATATCAATAATGGGTCGTAGTCAAAGTTGTCTTGAGCTTCTGAAAGCTCTCCTCACATTCCACTGTATACCTTAACGGAATACCATTCTAGGTCATCCTGGTCATAGGTACTGCAATAGATGAGAAACCCTCTACAAATCGACGGTAATACCCCGCCAAACCCAGAAAACTCCAAATCTCTATAGCTGAGGATGGTCTGGGCTAACTTTGCACTACTTCAATCTTCTTCGGATCCACCTGGATCCCTGTACTCGATACTATATGACCCAAGAATGCCACCGAGTCTAGCAATAACTCACACTTTGAAAATTTTGCATATAACTTTCTTTCTCTTAAGGTCTGAAGCACAGTCCTCAGGTGATGCTCATGATCCTCCCGACTCCGGGAGTATACCGAAATGTCGTTAATAAACACAATGACGAATGAGTCAAGATAAGGCCGGAATACATTGTGCATCAAGTGTATAAAAGCTGCTCGGGCATTGGTCAGCCTAAAAGACATAACAAGAAACTCATAGTGACCATATCTGGTCTTGAAAGCAGTCTTTGGGATGTATGGCTCCCGAATCTTCAACTGATGATAACCTAAACGTAAGTCAATCTTGGAAAACACCCTAGCACCCTGTAATTGATCAAATAAATCATCAATACGAGGCAATGGATACCTGTTCTTTACTGTGACTTTGTTCAACTGGCGGTAATCAATACACATCTGCATAGAACCATCCTTCTTCTTCACAAATAAGACAAGAGCACCCCAAGGTGATACAGTGGGCCGAATGAAACCCTTATCAAGAAACTCCTGTAACTGCTCTTTCAACTTCTTCAATTCAAGAGGAGCCATACGATATGGAGGAATATAGATGGGCTGAGTGCCCGGCAACAAATCAATGCCAAAATCAATATCTCTATCGGGCGGCATGCCCGGAAGATCAACTGGAAACACATCTGGAAAGTCCCTCGCTACTGGAACTGACTCAACTGTAGGGGTATCAATACTGACATATCTCACATAAGCTAGATACTCGTCACACCCCTTCTCAACCATTTGTTGAGCTTTAAGAAATGAAATAACTCTGCTGGGAGTATACTCTAAGGTACCTCTCCACTCAAATTGCGGTTATCCTGGTATAGCCGGCGTCACGGTCTTAGCGTGACAATCAAGAATAGCATAATGGGGCGACAACAAGTCCATGCCCAAAATAATATCAAAGTCCACCATGATGAGCAATACTAAATCGACTATGGTCTCAAAATCACTAAGAGCAATCAAACACGATCGATACACGCGGTCCACAACAAGAGAATCTCCCACAGGAGTAGACACATAAATAGCGAAACTCAAAGAATCCCGATATACGCCCAAATACAGGGCAAAATAAGAGGTCACATAAGAATATGTAGAGCCTGGGTCAAATAATACCGACGCATCTCTATGACATATCGAAACAATACCTGTAATGACAGAATCAGAAGCAACTGCCTCTGTATGAGCAGGAAGTGCATAATATCTGGCCTGGCCTCCCCCTCTAGGGCGATCTCTACCTCCCCGACCTCCACCTCGAGCTGGCTGAGCAGGTGGGGTGGAAACTGGTGATGTAATCATAGTATGAGGACCCGATAAAGCACGTTGTGGCTGAGAAGTCTGTGGAGGTGCACCCCTCATAATCCTGGGGCAATCCCTCACCACATGGCGAGTGTCACCATATTCAAAATAAACTCTTGGATGGCGTGGCTATTGTGACTGGCTCAGGCCAAGTATGCTGGACTGGCCACTAGGAACACCTCGTGCATAAGGCACACTAGATAATGGTGGTGCATAATAAGGCTCCTGGGGCCTAGGAGGAGCTAGAACACCGCTGGCGACTGGAAAAGCTGAATGAACGGGGCGTCTCACATAACCCCCTACCATGGCGAGCTGCTGGGGCACAAGCTCCAAAATAATAACCAGCCTCTCGAGACCTCTTGGCCTCCTTTTCCTCTTTATCCCGAGCAAACATGACCTCAAATATCCTGGTAATACTCACAACCTGCTGATAAGAAATATCCATCTCCAACTCCCTCGCCATACTACTCCGGATGCTGGGATGGAGTCCCTCAATAAACCGTCGAACCCTCTCTCGAACTGTGGCAACTAAGGCCGATGCATGTCAGGCCAAATCACTTATACAGACTACATACTCTGACATAGTCATAGCACCCTGGCACAGCTGCTCAAACTCCATGTGCCATGAGTCCCTAAGGCTCTGAGGGACATACTCTCTCAAAAATATGTCCGAGAACTGAGTCCATGTAAGTGAAGCTATCTCAGCCGGACTACTCAGCTCATAAGCACGCCACTACTGATAGGCTGCTCCCCTAAGCTGGAATGTGGTAAAAGAAACCCCACTCGTCTCCACTACGCCCATAGTACGGAGAATACGATGACACTCCTCCAGAAAACCCTGAGCATCATCTGTAGCCAATCCGCTGAAGGTAGGTGGGTGGGACTTCTTGTACCTCACAAGTCTGAGTTGCTCCACCTAAGAAGCTGATGCCCTAACCTCAGGTTGAGCTAGATCTACCGGCTGCATTGGTACAATCTCTGGAACATGGTCAATTTGAACCCGCTGCTCTGGAGTACCGGCGACGGGAGTCTGTGCTCCTCCCCCGACCTGAGATGTGGCAGGGGCAAGTGGAATCAATCTAGCATGAGCTAAGGTGATGAACATGCTCAGAAACTGGGCTAGAGTCTCCTGGAGGACTGGTGCAGAAATAGGTACCTGAGGTGTCTGCCCTCTAGCTGGAGCTACTGGGGGCTCCTCTGTAGCAGCTCGTGCGGGTGCTCTGGCTGCACCACATGGAGGTCCTCGGCCTCTACCTCGGCCCCGGACTCTCGCGGCTCTAGCAGGGGGCGCGGGTGCCTGTTCATCAGATCCGCTTGTATGTATTCTCACCATCTGTGAGAGAATAGAATGCATAAATTTAAAATCTTTGAAGTCAACAACTTTCGCACAACAAGGAATCAAAGTAGTAAAAATTTTCTAACAGTTCCATAGCCTCCCGAAGATAAGTACAGAAGTCTCCGTAACGATCTGCGAGACTCTAATAAACCGGCTTGTGACTCACGATACCTACGAACCTAGAGCTCTGATACTAACTTGTCACGACCCAATTTCCCCTCCGTGTGACGTCGTGACGGCACCTAGTCTCTACAACTAGGTAAGTCTAATATTTTGTGGAATAATAAAATAAAAATATAGATTTAAATAATTATTCAAAAATACACAACAATTCCAAAACCCGGAACGTCGTGAATCACAAATTACAGAAGGAAAATCTAGTGTCTCTATACATCAGAGTATAACAAAGGAAAAATACAGAAGATAATGGACATGAGAAAGAGTTGAAGGGGACTCCGAGTTCTGCGGACGCGGCAGATATACCTTGAAGTCTCAAAAGCAGTCCCGACTCATTGATAGTGTGACTGATAAGGAGTACCTGGATCTACACACGAAAAACATGTGCAGAGAGTAGCACGAGTATACCACAATTGGTACCCAGTAAATGTCAAGCCTAACCTCGGTCGAGTAGTGATGAGGTCAGGTCAGGGCCCCACTCGTAAATATATAATAAAACAAGATAGAGTGTAATACCGCAATAAAATAAAGGCTGAAATCTAACAACAATGAAATCATAGAAGGTAATAGCTTAGTACACAGAAACACAACAAGGGATCTCCCGAGATACCATCTCGTAGTCCGAACATAAATGTGCAGTACAAGGGGATCTCCCGGAATATGGTTCCGTAGTCCCAAAGTAAATATGCAGTGCGGGGGATCTCCCGGAATACAGTTCCGTAGTCCCAAATTAAATATGCAGTACAAGGGGATCTCCCGGAATACCGCTCTGTAGTCTCAAAGTAAATATGCAGTATAAGGGGATCTCTCGGAATACCGTTATGTAGTCCCAAAGTAAATATGCAGTAATGGGGATCTCCCGGAATACCATTCTGTAGTCCCAAAGTAAATATGTAGTACACGGGGATCTCCCGGAATACTGTTCTGTAGTCCCAAAGTGAATATGCAGCAAAAATAATAGAATTCAATAGTTACTGCACAAATTCTACAGTTCAACCTAAGTACCAGTTAAGGAAAGACAAATAAATTCACTAAACATGCTGCACGTAATTCAAGTAAACGATTAAGGCAAGTAGGGATGATATTCTAATATAGTAGGGTACTACATATGCTGATGAAACTCAAATAAGAAAGAAACCAGGTTATTACTTAGTAGAAAATCGGGGTTTTACACAATTAGCTCGTGTACGTACTCGTCACCTCACGTAGACGGCGCTCATATATAAAAATTAGTACAAAATCTTATGGGAAATTCCCCCCCACAAGGCTAGGCAAGCCACTTAGCTCGAACCAAGCTAAATCAATCCGTAAGAATGCTTTTTCCATGAATATCCGGCTCTGAATGACGCAAATCTAGCCAAAAGCAATTGCATATCATAAATACAACCATAATAGACTCATCTAATTTGTGAAATCAATGCTTTAACGAAAATTCCGAATTTAACTCAAAAATTGCTCACGGGGCCCATGTCTCGGAATCGGGTAAAAGTCATAAAATACGAAATCCCATTCACTCACGAGTTTAACCATATCAAATTTTCTAAAATCCGACACCAAATGATCCTCTAAATCCACAAATCAAACTTCCAAATCCCTAGCCTCCAATTCCCAATTTTCACCTAAAATACACACTAACTAGGTGCAAAAATACATGGGGAAGTAAGATTATTGATCAAAATAAACACAAGGGACTTACCTCAAGGAAATATCTCAAAAATGCTTTCAAATATTGCCCTAAATCGAGTTTGCAAAGTCCAAAATGATACAAAATCGCGAAGCCCTTCGGTTTTAACCACTGCCTAGGTATTTCCGCACTTGCGGAACCTGGGCTCGCACCTGCGGCTGCGCTTGTGCAGAAAAAGTGCACATTTGCGCAAATCACTTACCCCCTCTGCCTCCGCCCCTGCGATGAAAGGGCCGCACCTGCGTGCCTGCGGGAATCCCTTTCGCTTCTACGGACCTTGCGCACCTGCGAGGACCCTATTGCATCTGCGGGCATCGCAGATGCGGAATTCACCTCATAACTGCGACCCCTGACACTCCTCCACCTTTCTGCATGTGCGATCCCGCACATGCGGTCGCCCCTCCGCAGGTGCGAAAACACCAGAAACCAGAAAATCTTCAGCAACTAGCCTAAGTCCAAATTCAATCTGTTAAGCATCCGAAACACACAGAGGCCCCCGGGACCTCATCCCAATATACCCCAGTCCTAAAACACCATACGAACTTAATCGATCCCTCAAATCACATCAACTAACGCTAAAAATCACGAATCGCCCTCTAATTTAAACTTAACGAACTTGAAACTTCAAATCCCTACAACTGATGCCAAAACCTATCAAACCACGTCCGAATGACCTCAAAATTTTGCGCACAAGTCATATTCAACTTTATAGACATACTCTAACTTCCAGAATAGGAATCCGATCACGATATCAAAATTTCCACTACCGGTTCAAATCTCCAAAAATTTGACTTTCGCCATTTCAAACCTAAATAAACTACGGACCTCTAAAACACAATCCGGAAACGCTCCTAAGTCCAAAATCACCCCATGGAGCTAACGAAACCGACAAAACTCTATTCTGAAGTCGTCTTCATACAGTTCCAACTACAGTCAAAATTCTAAGACTTAAACTTTCGTTTAGGGACTAAGTGTCCCAAATCACTCCAAAAACTAAAATGAAACCTCCTGACAAGTCACAATTGCAGAAATAATTATGGAAGAAGCAGTTAAATAGGGATCGGGGCTATAACTCTCAAAACGACCGGTCGGGTCGTTACAACTCTGATGTTATTTGCTATATAAAAATACATGGACAAATGATATCATTTATATAACCTTCCTTTAATAAATAATTATTAAAGCGGTTATACCACATTCTAACTGATTGCTTTAGACCATACAAAGATCTTTGCAGTTTGATTGAAAAAATTTCATGGGACTTCGAATTATGTGCGTCGGGCATTTTAAATCTCTGGAGAATTTTCATGTATATCTCATTATCAAGTGAGCCGTAAAGTTATTCTGTAACCACATCCAATAAATGCATGTCAATCTTTTCATGGACAACAAAACTAATGAGATAACAAAATGTTATAGCATCCATAACAGGAGAATACGTCTCTTCGTAATCGATACCAGGCCTTTGTGAAAATCTTTGTGCGACAAGGCGTGCCTTATATCTTTGTACCTCATTTTTCCCATTCCTTTTACGTACAAAAACCCATTTGTAGCCAACAGGATTAACACCATTTGGTGTTTGGACTACAAACCCAAAAACTTTACATTTCGCAAGTGAAGTTAATTCTGCGTGGATAACGTCTTCCCATTTTGGCCAATCATTTCTCTGTCTATATTCATCAACAGATTTTGGTTCAAGATCCTCATCTTGTTGCATTATTTCAACAACGACATTATAAGCAAAAATGTTGTCGATAAAAATATTATTTTTGTTTCATTTTTTTCCCGTTGAGACATAACTTATTGAGATTACTCCATTCTCATCATTTTCAGGTACCTGAACCTCCCTTGAGGTTTTATCATTTGTTATGTCTCTCTGCTATTCTTGAGTCTCTACCTATGTATTATAATCACTTGGATCATTTGCTCATTTTCTTTTTTCGAGGATTTTTATCCTTAGAACCGATTGATCTACCACGTTTCAAGCGTGGTTTAAACTCATTTTCTTTAACTGAATGTCCTACCGGGGTATCCACTCGAATTGGAGCATTAGCAGTTGGAATATGTGATTTAGTCACCTTTGGTAGGTTAGTGAATGCATCAGACAGTTGATTTGCAATATTTTACAAATGAATTATCTTTTGAACCTCTTGTTCACATTGATTTGTTCGAGGATCTAAATGAGATAGTGATAATACATTCCAATCTATCTCCTTTCTCAGCTGCTTATTTTCTCCCCCTAATGTTGGGTATACTGATTCATCAAAATGACAATCAGAAAATCTCGTCGTAAATAAATCTCCAGTCATAGGCTCCAGATATTTTATAATAGAAGGAAATTCATACCCAACATATACCCCAAACCTTCTTTGGGGACTCATCTTTATGTGTTGTGGTGGAGCAATTGGAACATATATCGCACAACCAAAGATTCTAAGATGGAAAATATTTGGCTCCTGACCAAAATTCAATTACAATAGGGAGACGTTATGATAACTTGCGGGCCTTATCCACACAAGTGATGCTGGATGTAAAATAGCATGACCCCATACTGAAATGGGAAGTTTTGTTCTCATAAGCATTGGTCTAGCAATTAATTGGAAGCGTTTGATCAATGATTTCTCTAGACCATTTTGTGTATGAACACGAGCAATCGGATGCTCAATTATTATCCCAGTTGATATACAATAATCAGTAAAGGCTTGGGATGTAAACTCACCAGCATAATCAAGACGAATTGTCTTAATTTCATAATCTGAAAATTGTGCTCTTAGCTTTATTATTTGAGCTAACAATCTCGCAAATGCCATATTGCGAGTTGATAGTAAGCAAACACGTGACCATCTTGTAGATGCATCTAACAAAACCATATAATATCTGAATGGTCCACATGGAGAGTGAATGGACCCACATATATCATCCCGGATACGTTCCAGAAATATAGGGGATTCCATCCTAACTTTAATAGTTGATGGTATAATTATTAATTTGCCTTGAGAACATGCAACACAAGAGAATTCCTTAAATTGAAGAATCTTTTGGTTCTTCATTGAATGTCCATGTGAATTCTCAATTATTTTACGCATCATAGTAGAATCAGGATGACCCAAACGGTCATGCCAAATAATAAAATTATCTTGATTAGTAAACTTTTCATTTACTATGGCATGCGTTTCAATCCTGCTAATACTTGTGTAGTATAAGCCAGAGGAAAGGGCATGTAACATTTCAAGCACATATTTCTTACCAGACATTATTGTAGTAATATTTAGATATTCAATCTTTTCATCATTTGTAGTCTCAATATGGTAGCTATTTTGGCGAATATCTTTGAAACTTAATAAGTTTCTTTGAGATTTACTACAATATAGTGCTTCATCAATAGCCAAATTTGTTCCTCCTGGTAGTAATAAATTGGCTCTTCCAGAACCTTCAATTAATCTTGTACTACCGGATATTGTATTAACACTGGCTTCTTTCATTACCAAATAAGAAAAATATCTCTTATCTCTTAAAACAGTGTGTGTTGTAGCACTATCCAGAAGACATATATCATCTTTATTAATCTTGAGTCCAACTGAAGACTGAGAAATTTTTATATTCTTCATAAAAAAATCAAAAAGTACATTATAAGAAATTTGAAAGACAAACAAAAAAAAAATTAAGAAATACATTAGAAATGTAGAAACTAGCAACACATGATGCATTAGGAAAATACACTTAAGAAAAATAAACTAGTTGCAAACATAAAAAAATGACAACTTTTATTATAGCTTCATTCCCCAGTAAGATGATTAGTTCTTCAGTCAATATCCTCAAAGAAGTCTCCAGCTTCTAAATGAGTAATATTTGTTAGGCCTCCAAAATCATCTTTATATGCAAGATGTGACTCAGAATCATATTTATTTGAGGGACCTGCTTCATCATCATTATTTTGAAAGGTCAAGTATGCCTCCACATTATTTTCCTTCTTTCTAAGGGTGGCTTGATAAAGTTTGACAAAATAATCTGGCATACGACAAATGCGTGCCCAATGACTTTTCATACTACATCGGTGACACATACTAATTTTACTTTTTGAAGGACTAATATGAGAACCCTTATTGTTCTCCTGTTTATTTCTACCATAATAACGATAATTGTTTCGTCCCCTGTCACGTCTACGTCTACGACCATGTCCACGACCACGGTAATTATTTTATTTTCTTTCAGACTTATCATATGCTGATACAACATTCACTTCCGGGAATGGTGTTGACCTAGTGGGACGTGCTTCATGATTTTTCATTGATAGAGTATTATTCTGCTCTG
>AWOL01S0015980.1:97687-112595 GCA_000715115.1 Nicotiana otophora | reverse complement strand
CACTGCTATCACATTCACTTCAAGAATGGAGCAAATCAAGTGGGACAAGCTTCATGCTTTTTCGTGAAAAATATATTATTTTTTTTAGTTATTATTATTATTATTATTATTATTATTATTATTATTATCAATATGGTGTATTAGGACTCAAACCCAATGCCTTACCCATATAAAGGCATGCTAGGTCATAATGCGTTGGAACTTGAATCCAACATCTTTTCATCAACATAGTGTGTTGGGACTTGAACCTATCGTCTTACCCTCAATCTTTGGCATAATAGGCCAAAATTCACTAGGACTCGCATTCGAGCCTTTAAAATATTATTATTTCATAATTATAGGTATAAGTAAATTAACTTTCAAGAAGACATATGTAATTATTTCAATCTTGAAACAGTTCCTCTGCAACAAAAATGCTAGTTAGGATATATGCCATTTTTTTTAAATGATACAATCACTTTTACATTTTAATAAATTAATTAGGGGAAAGGTGCAGATAACCTATAACCACTTATATTTCAAAGACTATAAGAACTTCACCAAAAAAAATCCAATACGGAGGAATGAGCCTTATGTTTCCAGCAAAAATATTTAAGGCTTAATGCATAACTGTGACTATTATAAATTATAACTATAATGAGTTTATATTGATTGTATATTCCAATGCCAAATTTGCAAGGTACTGTAAAATCGCCTACATATTTGATAATTTTGCTTTCAATGAAATACATCATGTGATGGTAAAAATATTATTACTAAATTACCTTAATAATTATCTATCATAGTATGTAAAAGGTGAGAACATATATATACGTTGGAATATTATATTTGTCCTATAAGAGATGTAGCAAATAAAGACATACCTTTCCAGTTCTTTATTTCAGTGGATACAATTGAAAAAAATATTTTAACTAAATACTGCACATAAAGTTAATGCAAAGATATGAAAGTATGAATGGGTTTAGATGGATGTAAAACTTATCTTTGTATTATCATCCAAGACATTTTTCATTGTACTTGATCTCATTGTCTACTTATAATTTACATAGTCTTGACGTAGAAGATCATGAAATGAGCAATTCGTGCTGATAACGTGTTATGAAATAAAAGCAATTTAGTAAAACATGAACAAGAACAAGTTATGAAATAAAAGCAATTTAGTAAAACATGAACAAGAAATAGAGATAGAGAGAAGGAAGAGTATTTCTTCTTCAATTGTGTGTATTTTCTTATCTATTACAAGGCCTTTATATAGGCATGAAAAGTGAAGAAAAATATATCATTATTAAGCATAGAAATATGTCATTGAATATGTCATTAAGCATTTGAGAAAATCATGGAGAAAGAGTAGACATCCACCATAATTTGATTTTTCTTATAACATATATGAATATATTTTTCCTTCATCAATATTCTGCGTTTGTAGTCATTTTTAAGGTAGATACTAAAAAGATCTTGAAGAAGATTACAAGGGCAATGAATCTACTTGTTACTCTCCCCATTCCCCAAAAGGTTATATGTATAAGTATAACTAAAACTAAGCGTAACTAAAGTAATAGAGAAAGGGTTTTGAATAGGATGGACAAAAGGAAGAAACCTAAATAAAATATGCTTGGGGTAGCGATACATATATTCTTGATGGCAACAACCGACTTCTTGAGGAATATATGCCTTTTTTCCCGTCTTTAGGAAAAGGGATTTAAATTTCTATTTGTTTGGAATATAAAAGTTTAAGAAGATAAAATTGGCATCATGCATTAAAGAAGGAATTGTTTGACCATTTAAATAGATATTATAAATTCATGATTCTCTTATTTTTACCTTCTCAATATTCTTAGTAAAATGATATTCGGAGTTTGTTGTCACACGTCAAAAAATCTCGTCCACCATTACTTATGAGCTTTACATCCCATTATTTCTTGTCTCCACCACCCCTACCCTCTAAGAAAATAAAGAAAGAGAATTAATGAATGACGTTGAGGAATATGCATATTTCCTATAGACATGAAAATAATAATAAAAAATACCAAGATTTTTTTTTGTCAACTAGCAAGGTAGATACCACCACTAAAATTATTTGTTGAAGTCAAAAATCAGTTAAATCAACTATATATATATATATATATATATATATATATATTACAAAATAAACTAATTAAACACAAATATATGATAGAACTCCGTTAAAATTGACTTTGAAAAATCATGTAACACACTTCACCGCAAACCATGCATGACCTTGAACCCAACCATAGCTAGCCTGGCGTTTAAATTCTACTAATGCGGGAAATGGTTGGAATTACTTGACCATTAATTAAAAATTTCGAGTTCGAACTCTTAGAATGGAGAATTTTCTGGCGAAGAATACTTTGCCCTTTAGTAAATTCTATTAAAAGGGGAAACGTATGTTCCCTATTAAGATTTTTTTCATTGGTAAGTATACACTAATCAAATGAATGACATCGGTGAGGGAAGAGTGTTGGGATATATACTATTAACCATGGGTTTGGTTTGGATATCGTATTTATTATGGAACAATTATTTATTCGATTTTAATAAAGTTTTAAATAGATCATATGATGACAAGGTGGGTTGCTCTGATGGTAAGCACCCTCCACTTCCAACCAAGAGGTTGTGAGTTCGAGTCACCCCAAGAGCAAGGTGGGGAGTTCTTGGAGGGAAGGATGCTGAGGGTCATTTGGAAACAGCCTCTCTACCCCAGGGTAGGGGTAAGGTCTGCGTACACACTACCCTCCCCAGACCCCACTAGTGGGATTATACTGGGTTGTTGTTGTTGTTGTTTTAAATAGATCATATATTAGTCTGTGTCCTTTGCTTATATAGTAGATAATTTAGGGTATAGAGTTTAGCTTATATACGGAAGATTAAATCATCGATTCTTATAAGTATAAAGTTTGAGTTCACAATCTAATGATGGAATTGGACAAACCATCATGGATGATTGTAGCACAAGATTAAATATAATTTATCTTGATTATGGGAATGGTTTAATTCCAACTTCTTGTGCTAGTACATTTTGTATGTATTTGACGGATCAATTATAGATAAGTATTTTATACTGACTTAATAAAATAAACTCTCTAGCTATTAAATGTACTTATACTCTTAATCTTGATGTAATAATTATTAGTTGTGTATATTATTATTGTTTTGATTTATTAAAAGGCAAGATCCTTTCGTGGGTCAATATGCATGGTAAATTAGATAATAATAATGTACATTGGTGAATTAATAGTTAGTTGATGGAATCCATGTCTCGGTTTAGAGATTGATGATACACCTTTATAAAAGCTTATAAGTTTTCATGTGTAAACCCGGCTGGTGAATTGTATCCGACACATGAAATAAGTTAAGCGAAAGTCTAAAGAAAATAATCAATAAATTAAATTATCAGTAATTTAATTTTACTGATTAGTATCTGGATCTTAACATGGGTAGTTAAATAAGATTTAATGGATGAATTTTAAAATTGAATAAGGAGTGCAATTACGAATTTTTAGTAGAATAATTCGTAATTAATTATGGTAGATATTAATTTCAAAAATTACCAAATTAATTCCATAATTAGTAGCCTTGTTAATTAAATTATGTGGTCCATGTTGTGCCTAAATAATGTAGGAAATAAAGGAGCCCTTTTCTTGGTGGAAAAGAAAACCCATCACGTTTTGAAAAATAGTTTTAACCCTTAAAACTTGTGTTATAAATACATAAGGTTTTCCACCTAGAGGGAGTAGAACAGGGTGGCCGAATTTTTCAGCCTTTTTCCTAAAAAATTTTGCCCACACAAAATTACTATTTTCGGATATTATTTAGGTAACATAGTAGAAGATCGTGGAACGTTCGAGGATCTTGATTGTGCGAGTGGTGGAGATTCCGTTAAGATGTTATGGAACTGAAGGCTCACGTGATAGAAAAGATTTGTTCACGATTCAAGAGGTAACCCGTGAAATCCCGTACATGTCAGTTGTCTAGATTACATGTGATTTTGATACTGATATTACTTCCGCTGATTATAATAATCAATCAAAGTGGGTATGGGGATCATGGTATTCTAATAATGCCAGTAAGATACAGGCTCACTTGCTTATCTAAGGTTGTTGACATTTTTGGACACAACAGTTGTTGCCTTTGGGACTTAGCTGCTGATGCCATATTGTAGCTTATGTATGTAGAAGGGGAGAATTAAGCAATTAGGCACAGATACGGATGAGGGAAGATGGGGCTGTCTTTTCTTGGAAAAGTTGAAAATGATGCATGACTTTTTTCACAAATAATCATATAATAGTATTTTAAATAATCTTGTCAATGGTTCATTCTATTGACTTTCAGTCCTCTTTGTTATGGTAATTAGGCAAACCGTCACATGATGGGTTTGATTGGTTTCTCTCTTGTACCCTTTTTTTGAGACTCATCATTTGTCTAAGTGTTTGCTTTGCTTCTTCAATTCTCTTTCTTTTGTTTCACATATCCACTTTCAAATTATTATTGTGTCATGCTAACGAAAGTTCATGTTTTCCATTTTCCATCCAAAATGATGGATGACTATTATTCAATGATCATTCATGAAAGATTATTGCGTTGAGAAATACTATCATATAATTCTAAAGCTATCCTTTTTATTTTCTTTTTAAGTTTTCTTGAAGTGAAGTGAGGCTATAATAACTTATGAAAAAGAGGAAAGAAAAAAAAGGAAATATTTGATAAGAATTCAGTGACAAATTCATGATATTTTATGAAATTTATGATCTTAAATATCTATTGAAATTTTAGTAATTTTTACTATGCTAAGCATTGAAAATACTGGACTCAACAAATTACATCAATTCTAAAGGATGTAAGGACTGAGGGTTTCAACAAAAATTTTATCAAACTGTTGGACCAAAGTGATGCAAGACGGAGGGTTTTAACAATCTTGCGAATTAGTGAATGGCAAAAATAACCTTAACGTACTAATTTTAGATCTTGTAGTAGTAATATGCAAATTGATGATTGAGGCGGGGCCAAAAGTAAACTATTATTGATAATAGAGGGGCCCATGCATGGGAACATCAAGGAGACAATGACGAAGCGCTTATTAATTCAATCGTTTTGGGCTTTTCCTTTTCTCAGATAAGATGCTTTGCTTTCTCTTCTCTTTTCCTATTTAAACATTTCACATTCCGAGTTTAAGTTTTATACACATAATATATAAATTTTTACCCTCCTCAATATCTCTCCTACAGAACCCATATAAAGTTGAACACGATAAAGAAATGACAACAAACAGAAAGTAAATTACGAAAAGAAAAGCAAAGGGACCGTGTCTTTTCACAGTTGAGTTATACCACTAAATTAATAATATGTAAACAGAGATAGTAAATTCGTACTGACTACTAACATTCTTTAGAGTTATTCTTCGAAATAATTACGTATATACAGCTAATATCTACTTAAAACACATTGTAAATATGATACTTTCAAAAACAAAATATATTGAACTTTGTAAATCCCAGTAGATTCTTGTGTTTAGAGTTTATATGAACAAAGTTTCGCACTAACAACATGGATACTAAAATAAGCACAGAGCTCTAAGAAGAACTAAAACCAATTAATGATAAAATAATATGTAATTATGGCCGGCCATTTTAAGTTAATAACTCAACAAGTTCTGATGAAGAAAAAAACACGCCCTTTTGATTCCAACAATTATGAGAATGTCATATACTTCCATGAAAGGAGGCGTACGTGCTAATATCTGTGTAACCTTTCTTTATTACGCTAACCAATATTAGTTAAGATTATGCTTCTACTTTAATGAAGGTACGTACATTAGAATATTATTAGAAAGACCCCACCATTTTAATAGTATTAGTTAAATAGCACCTTTTACCTGAATTATTGCTACTTTGACGAGGATATAGGCTATCATTTTGGTCAAAGAAGTTTATAAAGGGTGACGGAATTTTATCTTTAACCTAGACTCCTAGAGTTTTAAAATGAAAAGCTTTTGTAAATTGAATTTTAAACTCCTTTACAAAGATAATGTAAAAATATTTATACGGCCACCTAAAAGATAATTATAAATAACTATTCGTTGAAAGTGAGATTAGTAACATGAAAAATAAGGCACATTACTTATAACAGGTTAAATCATACTTATAGTGAAATTATTTTTTGTTTTAACGATATTAATATACGTATGCTCTCCTTTTCAGTTTACGTGACCTTGTTTCTTTTTTAATTTAGCCCAAGACTAATGGTCTCATTCTAAATTTGACAACAATTAAACTTAAGCTCAACATATAACTCTCAATGATAAATTTTTATTGTCATACAAATATCATAACATGTTTAAAATTTTAAGTTACAAAAGTTTTAAAATTCACACCAATATTTTGATATTTAAGACCATCTCAAATTTCAATACTCTTTTTTTTCCTCTTAAAACTTTTTGCTTAATAAAATGATCACGGAGGGAGCAAGTTAAATCCGAATTGAGTTTAGTTAAATAATGCATGTACTTTTGAATTACCAAGCTTGTGGCAAGGAGTCAAAAGGGAACATAAATTGATAAAGAAAAGTAAAGCAAAGGAGAAGAAACATTAGTTTTTTCCAAACTTGGGGCTAGTCTAAGTCAAACAAAGGTTTCTTGAGCAACCAGCCAAGCCTCAAGGAGAAAAAAAAAAGCTATCACTATTTTCTTCCAACTTTCACCACCCCCTTCTTTCTTTCTTTCCTTCCCTCCTTTGTCCTTCTTTTCCTTTTTCCTGGTGCAAAATGTGTTCTCTTTCTTTATAAGATTATTTCTTGGCCTGGAAAGGTAACCAAATCAAGCAGTAACTTAGTTGAGGAAATTACCATAATGCCATCTCCAAGAATTGCAAGTAAAGTGGCTCTAAGTAGTACATATTTATGAACAATCAGGTTAATGAACAAGAAATTACATACTAATGCAAATAAATTTTTTTATGTATGGTTACTCACAGTTTAAAATTGTGTACTTGATCCTACATGGTTTCTGGTGATTAAGATTAATTATCTGTGTTATAGTATTGCTTCTTCCTTTTCATCTTTCCTTAAACCGAAGTTCTATCTGAAACAATCTCTCCATCTTCTAAAGGCAGGGGTAAAATTTGCATACACATTACCCTTCCAAGATCTCATTTGTGAGATTAAGTATTCGATTTGTTATTGTTGTAAAGCGCTGAACTTTTAGATTGTGGAAATTTAAGCACTAGAAATATCATGTACAAGAAAACATGCAATGAGTTGGTGAAAGAGGGATTATTGAGACACGACATTTTTGTCCATTTGGATCTTGTCAATATTTATTTTCCGATTGTAGATATAGCCAACTCATAATGTTGTAAATAAATTATTGATCACACTGCAGCTATACATAGTACAGTACTATTTTAGAAGTTAAACTGCCAAAAATCGTCCCTAAAAACCGACCAAAATCGATCGAAAATATAGGAAAATCGATCGATTTCCGACCGATTTTAATTCATCGTAACAACAGTGGTCGCTAAGGTGAGGCGACCGAAGTCGGTCGGTTAATTTAATCTTTGGTTAACCACTTTAACTAACAACTTTTGTTGAAAAAATAAATATACTGACCGAACTCGGTCGGTATTATTTAAATTAATTTTTATTTATTTTTCAAAATAGTGATCGATTTCGGTCGAAAATATATTTATATGATAATTTTGTATTTCTTTTTAAATCTTAACAGACCAACCGAAATCGGTCGAAATAATTAAAAAATATATTATTTTCGACCGACTTCGGTCGGTAATTTCAAATTTCTGAAGATTTCACGTTGAAAATACCGACCGAAGTCGGTCGGAAAAGATGAATTTCTAGGTTTTAAAATTCCGACCGAAATCGGTCGGTTTTCTGGGTAAAAACCTGGCAGAATATGCCTGCTTTTAAGCTACACCACCTATCAATTATAACCATTAACCATCCTATAATGGTAGCATTATATTGCTGCCATTCAACCACAATTAACCAACAACAACAACAATAACAACAACCACAACAACAACAATAATAACAACCACAACAACAACGCTAATAACAACAACCACAACAACAATGCTAATAATAACTACAACAACAACGCCAACCACAACAACAATGCTAATAATAACTACAACAACAACGCCAACCACAACAACAACAATACAAATGTTCAATAACAAAATAATATTAACAATACAATCATCATTCAAAACTATTCCAACTAAATATTCACAAGTTCAATACTTTGTTTAGCAATACACACCATTCAATGAGTGTTTTGTATTGCATCACCTCCATTATCACTACGAGAAGATTCATCGTCGGCATGGTTCGAAGGATCACAACGAGAAGGATTAGCATCTGGGGAAGGCTCACGAGACCGGGGAATGGGGAAAGCACCACTAGCAAGAAGATTGGCCAACTGACCTTGAAGGATATTAAATTGTTGGTCCCTCTTTTCTAGTTGAACTTGAAGGGTATTAAATTGTCTATCTCTCTTTTGTTCTCTAGCCTTTGTCTCTTCAAGCTCTGCTATCAGCTTTGCGATCTTCTTCTCCATAGACGAGATAGTCGACCTATCAATTACCTCGCCTTGGGCGGAAGTCCCTATACCTTACAATCCAGCCCTGTAGAGCCAAAATGATCTCTCTGGAAGGCTGTATGCTATCCCCTTTTTAGGACCACCGACAACATCCAACCATATCTTCTGTGCTTCTTCGTCTAAAACGGGTGGTCGCTCGCCTTGCTCATTCGATGGTAAGCTCTGATTGTACTCCTCCATATTAATTTTATAGCGACCCTTTACTTAGAAGATAGAAAATTATTAACTATATAATATTACAAACAATAATTTCAAGTTATGGTAGTTATGAAACTTACATATGTAATCTCTGCCAGGTCCTCAACCCATCTAGTTGGATCTGTCGGTACCTTCTTCTTCCGGATGTGAGTCTCCATGAAAAACTCATTATGAGTCATCTTCCTCCCATATTTGTTTTCCTACAAATATAATAAAACATGTTAACTAAATTAAAATTTATAAATATAGTTTGATAAAAATAGAATTAAATATTTTAAGGAATTACCAGTAGTCTCCTCGCAGTCCCCATACTCCTTGCACCCATACAGTGCAAGGAGCCACCCTTCTCAGATGCTCAAGCCTTCTTTCCATATTCACTCGACTTCTCGAACTTATAGTGGTCCACTGCCTCAGCAGATCCTCCCACATGTGCGGTAGAATCCATGAAGATTTCTTGCTCTTCTTCCGAGCAGAATAGAAGGAATCAGATAGTCTCTTACGACATTTGAACTCAAAATTTGCAAGAATGGCATTGTTATGCCGGTCCTCCCAGGCACACTTAGTCTGCAAATGAAGTGTATAATGTTAGATAAAAATATTATTAATATAATGCTTAAATAGATAAGAATTGTATCGAAACCTTAAATTGGTTGAAAATTTGATCCACGAGCTCCGGTGGAAAGTCACTCTAAGTCGCATAGGGTGCATCATACAACCGGCCAAGAGCTTCAGTGATTAAAATAAAGATGTGTGCCTAGAAGATTGTTGCCGGCCATCAGCAGCGGAGGGATGCAAGTGTAGAGTGGAAGAAAGAGAGGGTGTAGCACCATCATCATGATCAATAGGCATCTTATCCTTCCTAGACCTACCTCGACCCCTACCGGTCATCTGCATAAATTAAAAAAAATGTTAGAATTGAGAATATAAATCTATATAAGTTGAGAGCGCTTGAAAACACTAACATGCTAGTCGTCTTCAAAGTATCCTTCTTCGTCCGAAAATTCTTCCTCTTAACTTATTTCATTTTCATTAGGTGATTCTTCATCCTCATTTTTTATGATTGTTATTTCTTCCATATCAACTTCTTCTAATATGCATTGAGGATGCTCCAAGTCGTTTTCTAACTGAGCATCCACCATTTGGTTAACACTTGAGGTATCATTTTGGTAAGCAACATCTAGCACATTTTCAACTTCTACCCTACCAACAGGCTTAGCTTTGATTACAACCAACCAATCAGTCTTATCCTTCTACAATGGATATGGAGCATAATATACTTGCCTAACATTTATGTAATTATAAAAGGATCATAGCGATCATACTTTCTCTTTTTATTAACCTCAATTATGTTGTATTGCGAGTGTACATTTGTACCTCTTCTATGTGTTGGGTCAAACCACTTGCATCAGAAAAGTATGATCTTCTTATTTGGCCAACCTGAATATGATAATTCTAGAATCTCTTTGATTATACCATAATAATCATTTTCCCCATCATGGTTGCCTTCACCACCTTTGACACACACCCCACTGTTATTGCTTTTTTGTATACTTGGAGCATTCCTCGGTGTGAAATTTGCAACCATTCGCAAAATACTTAGACATAGTTGTAACCGTAGGTGCAGGTCCCCGAGATATATATTTCAAAAATTGATTAACACCGTTGTTTGGATTATTGACCTACATGTAGTGTTAAATAAATTACACGTGAGCAAGTATATTCACAAATGACCAAGTATGTATATTCACATGTGAGAAAGTATGTAAGATGCACTTACACACTCTTTAAACGATGCCTCAAATGTAGAATATACAACATCATGGCCAAACTGACTCACGAAGCCACTGCGTGACACATTGAAAATTTTGTTAGTTGCATCAACCAAATTAAATAGTAGTCCATGTAAATTAATCTTATGTCAACACTTACTTAAGAAAGGGTTGAACTTCCGGACAATTTAACAACATATGATTTGAAGCTGATTTGTACTCCATACTACTTAGGCCCCTTTTTGTTCGATCTTTAGAACCTCGGCCCGGTTGATTGAATATGGATATTGGTGGATATAATGGATCAATCTCAATCATGACATTGTGCCGATTGGGCCTATTTTTAGCACATGACATATGACTGTCGAAGTAGTAAGAACAAAAATGGGCAGTTTTCTTTGCGAGATAGGCTTCGCATATGGATCCTTCAATCCTATTCCTCTGTTTAACAAATCGTTTACACTTGCCGATAGTCCTACACATTGTCATATTAGACCATAACGTTAAAGAAAATTACAAGAATATTTCAAGGTTTGATTATTACCTCTCGAATGGATACATCCACCTGCATTGAGTCGGCCCTCCAAGTCGCGCCTCGTATACAAGGTGAATTGGAAGGTGTTCCATCACATCAAATAACCACATGAAAAAATCCTTTCCAGCTTATTACTGATTGCAGGAATGTTCTGATTCATTTGAAATAGATTTTCTTCCCTTAATGTGGTAGAACATAAGTCTTTGAAGAATAAACTTATCTCTGTGATGGGTTTCCATATATTTTCAGGCAAATCATAAAATGCAGTAGGGATTAAGGTTTTCATGAAGATATGACAGTTATGACTTTTCATATGAGTCATCTTTCCTTCAACCATATCGACACGTTTTCCCAGGTTCGAAGCATAGCCCGCGGGCATCTTTAGGTTTGCAATCCACTCACAAATTTGTCATCTTTGTTCTAAAGTGAATGTGTAGTTAGCCTTGGGCTGGAACACCTTACCTGTTTTGCATACTGCAAATGTGATTTAGGTCGCCTGCAATATTCTTGTAAGTCCAGTCTAGCCTTCGGGTTATCTTTTGTCTTATTCTTATCATCCATCACTGTGTTGAACAAATTGTCAAAATAGTTCTTCTCAATATGCATGACATCAAGATTGTGTCGGAGAAGATTATCCTTCCAATATGGCAACTCCCAAAATATGCTCTGTTTTGTCCAGTTATGAGTAACACCATATACTTTAGTGAAGTTTTGAACCCTCTCCCAAATTTTCTCACCGGACAAAATTAGAGATGGCAAATCACGTTCAACTGTATTTTTTTTTATTGCGTTATTCATCCTTCTCAACTCATGATCAACTGGCAAGAACTGACAATGACAATCAAACCATGACTGCTTTCGGCCATGTCTTAAGGTGAACGCTTTACCATTTTTCATGTAGTAAGGACATGCTAACTTTACAGCAGTCATCCACCCAGACAACATTCCATACGCAGGAAAATCATTAATGGTCCATATTACGTTAGCACGCAAGTTGAAATTTTTCTTAGTTGATATGTCATATGTCTCAATTCCATCATATCACAACTGTTTTAGCTCATCAATCAGAGGTTGCAAATATACATCAGTCAAACTCTTTGGATTGCGGGGACCGGGAATAACACAATTTAAAATAATATATGGACTAGTCATACACATTTTAGGCGGAAGATTATACGGTGTAATAAAGATTGGCCAGCATGAATATGGTGTTGCAGAAACAGAAAATGGTGTAAAACCATCAGCATACAAACCCAACCGAACATTTCTCGGTTCACTAGCATAATCTGGATAAGTCCTATCAAAATGCTTCCAAGCTTCCCCATCTAAAGGATGACACATAACACCAGGTGGCCTTCTATTTTCATTGTGCCATCTCATATGAGGAGTGGAACTCATCGATGCGTATAACCTCTTTAATCTAGTAATAAGAGGTAAATAATGCATCGACTCCACAACAATCTTCTTCCCACTGGAAACTCGCTTAAAACGAGGATTTTCACAAAATTTACAACTTTCTAAATCTGCATCACCCTTATAATACAACATGCAACCATCTTCACAACAATCGATTCTCATAGACGAGAGTCCTAACTTAGAAACCAATCTTTTAGCCTTATAGAAATCTTCAGGTATGTTGAAAGTTAGCTCAACAAGTTCACTCATAAGGCCAATGAAAGAATCCATTCCCGCTTGAGAAATATTGGTATCTGATTTGATACTTAATAATCTAACCGAAACAGACAGCTGAGAGTGCATACTCCTTTCACTTAGTGGACGATTAGCGGCCTCTAAATGTTCATAAAAATATTCTGCCTCTTTGTTAGGATCTTGTTCAACACATTCATGGGGTTCAAACTCGAAGTGCATCCCAAAAGCATCCGCAACCATTTCATGATATCTAGGATGTTGAACGTTATTCCCCACCGACCTACTACTTTCACCAACAACTATGTTATGAAATACACCATCACTACCATCAACCTCTCCATGACTAGTCCACACAAAATAATTATCCATAAATCCTTTTTTATAAAAATGAGTCTTAACATCCTCCGATCCAAAAAATTGCAAACACTTGCACTTCACACAAGGACACCTAATCATCCCTCTGATTTGAAATGGTTCAAGTGACATTGCATGCCTAATAAATTCATTAACCCCTTCTATAAATTCCTCCCTAAACAACCGACGATTAGGATAATTCCTATTATATATCCAGCTACGATATTCCATCTACACAGGGAACAAATAAATTGCATGTTATATTAATTTGAAAGTTCACATATATCCCTAAATAAGTTCTTTTAAAATTCAACTATAAGAAGTAATTTGAAAGTTCACATATATCCCTAAATAAGTTCTTTTAAAATTCAATTAAAAGAAGTAATTTGAAAGTTCACATATATCCCTAAATAAGTTCTTTTAAAATTCAATTAAAAGAAGTAATTTAAAAGTTCATATATAGCCCTAAATGAATTCAATTAACTTAAATTGTATCGTTACACTTAGTATTAGATTGAGACTAGCTTAATAAATATGAGTTGCACTCCCTCTGCGACTAATAACACCTAATGATTGTTGGATAATTTTATATTTTAGATAAAGATCAATCCTAAATGATAAATGATAAATGATAACACATGAAATATTTTAAAGGTTCAATGACAAGGCGACTATATTGGGAAACTTTGGAAGTTTCATATAATAAGATTGATTTATACTTGTAATTTATTTTAAGTTTTAATCATCAACTCACAATTATACAGCTAAATTTAATTAAACATTAACTAAACCTTAATTTATACAATTAAAATAATTAAAATTACTTAAATTCAAAAATGTAGATAACTAACCTTGAAATGCTATTAGCACCTAAGACAAGCATCTAGGTCTTCCAAAATGTATAACTCCAAAATTACTCAAAATACCAATTCACAAAGAAGGGCTAGAGTACAAATATGAACTCTTCTAATATGAACAATCCTAAATGATAAATGATAACACATGAAATATTTCAAAGGTTCAATGACAAGGCGACTATATTGAGCAACTTTGGAAGTGCCATATAATAAGATTGATTTATCCTTATAATTTATTTTAAGTTGTAATCATCAACTCACAGTTATACAAATAAATTTAATTAAATATTAACTAAACCCTAATTTATACACTTAAAATGATTAAAATACTTAAATTAAAATATGTATATAACTAACCTTGAAATGCTAGGATAAGGGGTTTAATTTTGAGTGGCGTAGGAGGCAGTGGTGGCGGAGGACGCAGTGGGGCCGGCGGAGCAATGGCGGGGGAGGGGAGGGAGACTTCTAGGTGCTTTATTTTTGGGTGAGGAGGGAGATAAGAGTTGATTTTGGGTGGAAATTTGGGGGAATCGCGATAGTGGGGAGGAGAAAACAAGAGATGGAAGAGAGATCGAGAAAAGAGGGAAATGGGGAAAAACACCCGTATGGTGCAAACCTAATTTAAAACTTTTCGACCAAAATCGGTGGGAAATTTCGGTCGGTAAGTTTAAGTGGCCTTTGACCTGTTTGACCACGACCATTCCGAGCGAAGTCGGTTGGTAATTTAATGTTAAAATAAAAAAATATTTAATTTAAATACCAACCGAAGTCGGTCGATAATTTAATTTTAGATTTACAAAAGAAACTATTTAATTATAGGTACTATATAATATATAATTAATTGTGTATGTATATATATATATATATATATATATATATATATATATGTATATATTCACACACACACACACACACA